>JAATLQ010003906.1:0-14106 GCA_013421005.1 Heliconius erato x Heliconius himera | reverse complement strand
ATATATATATATATATATATATATATATATATATATATATATATATATATATATATATATATATATATATATATATATATATATATATATATATAACAATAGTACAATACAGAATAATATTTCACAATATTAGTAAAGTATCAGTAAAATTAATTAATCTGTAAAAAAAATTTAAGCTATAAATTTAAATAAATTTATATTTTTTTTTAATATAAAAAGAATATGCACCAACAATAAAAATAAAATAGTTAAAAACCATTCATAAAACACTATGAAGTAATGATACAATAAAAATGACTTACGAACAATATAATTTAATTAGAAAATTGTAGTTTTCCGTATACCGCTCCGAACGAAACTAATTGAACAAGTCACGAATGTTCTATTTCCCAAGAATTAATAAATCTTACATAGATAGATGCAAATTGACCCGGACGTATTAATAATATTATAACAATAAAACTTATGTCATAAAAAAATAATTATAATAATTTATGCAATTGGAATATATATAATGCAATTAAATATATCACAAAGCTACAACAGGAATTTACACTTGCATTAAGTACTTGTTTAAAAAAAAAAATATTTTTTTTTAGATACACCGTTCACCACCATTTCCCATCCTATTCCGTATTGAGTGGCGGAACTCAACGCCGTTATCTATCAAAAATTAAACGTTGTCGGGGATATTAAGCTATTTTTCTATGTAAATTTTTAGTGAGTAATACAACTTTTTTTGCATTTTCAAACAATAGTAGAAGAAGTGATATAGACCGAAATGGTTAAATCACTGGCCGTTTCACATTTTGTAATCTATTGTGCTAAGACTATTCTGCTCTTTATAAAATTAAAATTGTACAATACTAATTTCAAAACAAAATTTAAAAAAATGTAACATATATGTACATTGTAGTATGAATGCCAGATTATGAAATGACATGCCTTATTAGCATTTTAAGTTTATAGTGGTTCATAATGGTTGAATATTATATGCTTTCTAAAAAATATATTTTGTTTAAACGTGTTTTGATTCTTTTAGATTCACTTCTACATTCATTTTTTAGATTAAAAGCTAGTGGGTAAAAGCTAGCTAATAGTATATTTTCCAATATTAAGAGCTATTGCATCACATCAAAACAAAATAAATTTTAAAAAATAATAAACTTCCAGAACAGCTATGCGAATTATCATTTTTTTTGTTTTAGTTCTTATAATATATCGTAAACGGAATACGGAATAAGGCGCTGTCGCTGTTACGTCAAGCGATGTGTGTCAATGACGCTCGCATACATTACCGTACGATCAGCTGTTTGTTGCATACTAGATGGATGTAAATGAAATATTTAGAAGGTTTATTATGGGAATGGATTTCTTAAATAATTTTGTATATATTTTTGTATGTATTTATTGAATATATTTTTATTATTGCATTTGTTTTTTTTTATTTGTCTGTTTACATTTCATATGTTTAATAATAATCTTAATCAAAATAATTAATCTCATAGGTTTAATAATTTTATTCTTAAGATATGAGCGGAAAGAATTTAATTTTAATGTTTTATTCTTTTTAAGATTCCATACCTATTAAGGAAAAAAGGAACCCTTACAAGATCACTTTGTTGTCCGTCCGTCTGTCCGTCTGTCTGACTGTCTGTCTGTGTGTCAAGAAACTTTATTTCAAGGAAACTTGGAAATATCTAGTTGAAATTCAAACCATATACTCAGATCTAAAGTCCCATGATTTCCTAAAAAAAATGTATTTCTACATTTACTTAAAAAAAGATATGACCGTTTATATTGCAAAAAACGCATATTTCGATACTATCAAGGGAATCAAAATTCATAGGGTAGGTACTTCCGGTTGACCTAGAATTAAGAAATTTGGCAACTAGCATCTGCTGGTAGTACTAATTCAGGAAAAAATCTAAAAACAATACATTTGTAGTTTAATCCTAAAAGCCTAGCCTTAAGGGCAGAGGAGGGGGGGGAGGTTGCAAATAAAACCCAATTAATATATAACTATTTTAATAATACTATAATTTTAAAATGGTAGTAAAGCCTAGCTAGTTGAAGTGAGGTATCAGATGAAAGGGCTCTGGCTAAGCTAAGCTTGAATTTTAGTTTATTTTTTTTACTCTTTGGGCGAGACTAACTCGTGCTTGTCCGGTTTTTTGGGCATGATATAATGGGAAGATTAATTATTAATTCAAACGACATATCAGATGAGATAAAAAAATATGAGGATGTAATATCCGGCGTAGTGGTATTGATAATAATCATTTAATGTTGTTTTTTTTTAATTATTTCTAGTAAATCAATTTATTTTTAAAGTTTTTTTTAAGCATCGTGAACTGTAGTAATACTATATTTTCACGTGATATTTCTATAATCACAACACTCAAGTAGATAACAACGCCGTGACAACCTATATTTTTATTATATTTATAATATAATATGTATGAAAATGAGCTAAAAAAATTGGCAATCTAAATTAAATTGCTGAAATTTCAGCAAAAACAGCAAAAATTCCTTTATATTTTCTATACGCTAAAACTTTTAACCACTTACAATCAACTCCCGGAAAGCTTTTCACTTTTCGTTATAAAAGCTTAACAAAAGTCTCGTCTACATTGAATCAACTCTATACAGAATACTATGCAGAATATATGAACATTATATATATTTAAAAAAAAATAAAAAATCAGCTTCACGCTGTATCCCGCACACTGCAGGGTAGGCAGAGGAAACCTAGTGTTAAGACACTCCGTTCCCCACTTTCTGCCGAATTCTGAAGGTATTGCGTGTTAAGTGGCAGAACTCAACGCTGCGCTTGTCCTCGACACCAGAGCGAAGAAATGGAAATATAAATTTAAGTAAATATTTCATCTCCTCGAGTGGGAATCAAACCCACAACCAGTCTATTTTACAGTCACACTTTGTGCCCCTACGCCACGACTGGTCTCTATATTTTTATATCTTCCGGTAACCAAAACAGCCTAGTTGAATCTTCTTAAATCTTCATAATTTTTTTAGCATCTTCAAGCCTTTACCCATTTGGGATGGGAGGATTTGTTGTATTGTTTGTAAATTTTTCTATTAACACTTTTTTATTGTTACTACTTTTATTTTGCTTGCAATAAATAATTTTATTATCATTATTATCATAATTAGCCTAGTATTGAGACACTAAAGCGCCGCTCAATTTTTTATATAGCATGTTGAGTGGCGGAACACAACGCCGCGCGTCGCTTAAGATAGAGATGAAAATAATTAATTGCTTGAAATTGAAACCCAACCCATTATCATCGAATGTGCATGTAAAGTCAAACACAAACCAACTGCGCTACAATAGAATAATCTTAGACGAAGATACAAACCTTGAATAGATCAATTAACCTTTGAGTTAAATATTTTTTGACCTTAGAATTCTTTGAAAATGATAAAGAAGCAATATATGACTCATAGGTTATGTCGATGAAATATTATGTAATTTTGTTTAGCTATTAAGTTTATATATCTGCCGTTAATTTAATTTAATATAGTTAAAAATGCAGCTATCAGGTTTAGGCTGAGGGAACCTAAGTTTAAGCCTAGGTTACCTCATGTGGAATGGGATATTTTACTTAAGTAAGATACAAACACAAGTCATTCTGCATTCTAAATTTGTAGCCGTACTTTCGAGATATTGTGTGTTGTTTGCGGAACTCAACGCCGAGTCTGCCAGAGCCGGGAAATGAAAATAAATTAAAGCAAAACAAACAACAATATTTTAAAGAATACCAGTATCAATGTAGAAAGAAGTTAATACAAATTTTAATCTATATGTTGATTGATCAATCGAGAAATCTTAATTATGAACATCCGTTCTATGTATGAAGATTTTTTTTAAATTCTCTTTATTATGAGAAGAGAATGGCATTATATTTTACTTTCAAATAAAGCAATTTTGAGAAATTTGCATTTTTATTACTATACGTACGTGACAAAGTTATTATTTTGAGGTGGGTATAACATAATATTCTAATTTAAAAACTAATCTACGTCATTATAGGCGAATATAAAGTAGTTATCTACAGTAGTTGAAAGTAATTTAAATATTAGTCTACACAAAAGCGTCGAAATATGAACTACGTTCCTAAAAAGGATGACCTCTGTTTATCCCGATTACAAATTCTTTTTAGCTGTAGGCAGACATAACCTATTTAAACTTGGGGAACCTTTATTTACTTCACGCAGTATCTTGCACACAGCAGTGGGCAAAGGGAACCTGGGAACCTAATTGCTTAGATAATTCATTCACCTCTTTTCGCCGAATTCTGGAGGCATTGTATGTTGAGTGGCGGAACTCAACGGACCGGACTTTGGCTCGTTACCAGAGCGAAAATAATTTTAAAATAAGCCTAATAAATATAAACGTTCAAAATATTGAGTATTTTTTTTTCCTTGAGTGTGAATCGAATCTAAAACAAATGGGAGAATTGGAAACTATTTATAGACATAAATGAGGATCGAACCCACAACCATCATTACCATTAGACACTGTTTCGCCTGTTTATTATAATTAATTGAAACACTTAAAGTTTTCAGTCTACAAGAATATTTTACAAAATCTAAAAAGTAGATATCAAATTGAATTTTTTCATCAAAAACAAAATATTATTACAATATTTTCATATAATCTTATTAAATAAGACAAAACATAAGATTACAGCCAAAATGCAAAAGGAGAAAAAATATTGGAAAAAAATCCTTTTAAGCTAATCTCCTTGACATTCCTTCCATAATAAACAATTAGATATGACTAAATCGAGTATGGATTTATAATGAGCGAGAATTGGAACTAATCGGCAAATCAACGGTCAATAGATTAGCCGAGTGCTATTATTTGACAAGTGTTTATCTGTACTTGTTATTCGTATTGTTTTAAGAGGAGGAAGAAAAACATATTTTTATACATTTTTGAATAGATTTTCTTGTATCTAAGCAAGATGGTAACAATGTATCCATTTTTTTTATAGTAAAGTGTTATAACTTTATTTTTTTTTTCCACATTTTAAAGTGTTATTCTACACTTAGGAAAAAGAAATACTTTTTAGAAACTTTATTTTATTAATTTTGAACGGTTTCTAAGAGGCGCGGCCACGGGTTCTAATTCGGCTAGGTCAAAATTTTTGTACGTTTCTAAAATAATATTATTAAGTCAGTTAAAATTATATACTTAATGGAAGTATCGTATAAAATTGAAAACGATGCAAAATTTTTCAACGTTTTTCAGTCTTTTGTTTGATACTAATTGAGTAACGTCGACGTTTAATGTTATATCCAAACATTCAACAGGCGCAAGTAAAAAACGTATTGTAATTTTGTATTATATTCAATTTAAATCGTTTTTTTTATTTGAATACATTTTTATAAAACAAAGAACAAATAAAGTGATTTATAATAAAAAAATATAGTTACCAAAACTATATAATATATTCGAAATTTATATAACTTCAAAGGGACACAAAAATCTATCAATTAACATTAACAGTATACGATTAGGTTATAATTTTGATTTATATTCTTTTCCATCAAAAACTTATTCAACGTAATGACTTTTAATTTAACTTAAAATGTATTTCTAACAAAGATTCTATATGAATAAAACTTGAAAAAAAAAAATTTGAGCAAAGCTTAGTAAAATATAAATAAAAAAATATATTTACATGACAAACCTTTCCATTAAAAACGCACTCCTTTTTAGAAACATAAAATTGCACCTTCAGTTAATCACTCTAATATTATCCAATTTACCTAAAACTAATATAGATAAAAAACATTTTTTTTTCAAGACAAAATTCATTTGACGATACCATTCAATTTTAATTACCAACTGATAATATAACTCCGCAAACTTGACCTCAGTATAAGTGAGGTGTGATCCGTACATAATTATTTATACAATTTTAATATGGGAATTTACGTTTGCTTACGTAATATAGCACCAGGATATATACAGATAACTTAGTGTCAAAACACTTCGTTCCCCACTTTCCGCTTCGATTAAAATATTGAGTGTTGAGTGCAGATGCTTAACGCCGCATTTAATGTAATTCCTAAATTTTATAGAAAAATCGAATTGCATTTGTCCGACTGACAGTCCGACACTGTTCCACTACGCCACTGTGGTCTCAATATAATAATCATTACAGTAAATATCTTTTTATTATTATTTATTATAATATTAATAATTAAAATTTATAAATTCAGCGTTAATAAAAAAAAAATAATAAATACATATTATTAATAATAATAAATCTTGATTAAATTTAATTAAATCAACGTTAATAAAGAAAATATAGTAATAAATACATATTATTAATAATAAATAATCCTTATTAACATTTAACACACATTCTAGATTTAGATCATAAATTATGACGAACTCATAGCGCAGTGAGTTTATAACGGTACTAAATATCATTGTGAATTCTAGCAAGACATAATGCGACGTTATGTTCCGCCACTCAAGAGGTGCGGAAAGCGGAAGCGATAAGCGATGGCGTAGTATGTTTTTGTATCTACCCTGCTATGAAAGATAAAGCGGCGGTAGGTTCCGCCACCGTACGCAAAGCAATATAAATACTTCACGCTGTATCCCGCACACAGCAGGGTCGGCAGAGGGAACCTAGTGTTACACCACTTCGTTTCCCACTTCCTGCCGAATTCTGGAGGCATTGCGTGTTGAGTGGCAGAACCCAACGCCGCGCTTTGCCTCGACACCAGAGCGAAGAACTGGAAATATAAATTTAAGTAAATATTTCATCTCCTCGAGTGGAGATCGAACCCACAACCAGTCTGTTTTACAGTCACACCTCGTGTCGCTGCGAAACGACTGGCCTCATTTATAAACATGTATTGAAATAATAAAAAAAACTATTTTAATTGAATATAAAACAAAAAATTACAGTACATTTCGTACTCGCGCCTGTTGAATATTTCTGGATATTTTTCATATAATATTAAACGTCGACGTTACTCAATTAGTATCAAACAAAAGACTGAAAAAATGTTTAAAAATTTTGCAACGTTTTCAATTTTATAAGATACTTCATTAAGTATATAATTATATCTGAGTTAATAATACAATTTTAGAAACGTACAAAAACTTGAAGCTAGCGAAATTGGAACCCGAGGCCGTATATATATTATTACTGGGTTCTCTGTCCCTAGCCTGCAATTTATGGGTTGAGCTAAAAGTCAAAAATCATCATCATCATCATCATTATAGATAAAAAGACAACTTTCCTAATTTCAAATAAGTAATAAAAACTTCTAAAGTCACGATTATCGACTTTACACAAGAGCGATAAAACAAAACCATTACTTACTTCGAGTCGAAATTTTATTATTTTAAACACTTTACGATCGAATCATTCAAGTTTTGACATTAAATTCTAAATAAAGATAAGATAAAGTTAAATCCTTAAGTAATTGCTTGTGAATGACATTATTCAATACATTCTAAAGTTTATATTCTAAGGCTATATACATTTATATTTATATTTCTATGAAACTATTGATTTCTCGTGGCTTTGCTTAATAGTAGATTCGGTAATAGTGTAAATATGTGTTTTGTATATAATACTTTTTGTACTTTCAGGCTGTATCACGTACGTATAATGTAGATATGGCAGAGTGAGCCTTGGAGTCATTTTTTATGGACACTCCGTTCCCGTTAAGGCACATCCAATCTGTTCCAAGTAGCAGTACTCAACACCGTGCTTTGTGTCGCTACCAGAGCGAGGAAAAGACAATATTAAATATTTTATTTTTTTGAGTGGGAATCGAACTCACAACCTGTCGCGTTTACAGTCGCACGCTTGTTCCCTTGCGGCATAACTGGCCTGCATGTATGTATTTTAAATATTTATATTATTGTTGACATGAGCTATTCTAAAAACGTAACTTATAAAAATTTGCCTCCTTAGGCGAAAAATATATATTAAAAAGTTTTTTCACTATAACTAAGATTACCTTCAAAATCAAAGCATTTCAGCTTTACGCTGTATCCCGCATATAGCAGGTTATGCAGAAGGAACCTTGTGTTAAAACACTTCGTTCGCCATTTTCCGCCAAATTCTGAAAACATTGCGTGTTGAATAGCGGAACTCAACGCCGCGAAAATCAAAACATTTTTTTACAATTAAATCTATTAATAACTGTAAGTTAATAATATACATTTATCTATTTAAGGCATTAACTGTATCCATCACAGTCAGTGGTTAGATGCATAGCAATATGAAAAAAGGGAAAAAAAACAATAAGTTTGCAGTCTACTGCGGACTAACGGATACCTGTTCTAGCGGCGCTAATTGAATCAATTATTTTTATTAATTTGTATGTAGAGTGTTGTTGGTAGTAACTTAGTGAACTTTCAAGTTAAATGGAAAAAACGTATATAGAAAACGTATAAAAGTTGGGACGTAGCGGGATTTGAACCCACGCCTCTTGGAATCCGTCTTTAAGTATTTTTTCTTTCCTAAATGTGGAATGACACTTTAAAAATTAAATCAGCTTCACGCTGTGTGTCGCACACAGCAGGGTAGGCAGAGGGAACCTAGTGTATAAAAATATAAATTTAAATAAATATTTAATTTCCTTAGTGTACTAGAGTTTCGCCACTCAACATGTAATGCCTCCAGAATTCGATGGTAAGTGGGGAACGGAGTGTCTTAACACTAGGCTCCCTCTGCCTTCCCTGCTACATGCGGGATACAGCTTAAGGTTAAAAAAAATAGAGATGTATATAAGTACACCCCAAGCGGACGAAGCCGCAAGCAAAATTCTAGTGTAAACATAACAAATATTATTTTAAAATAGTTTAACTCACAGCAATTAGCTTGAAAAAACAGACAATATTAATAGAAAATATTTATTCTAAATAAAAACTCATTCAACAAATGATTCGATCGTAATTTTGGAAACGTGTTTTTATACATTGTACCATTAACCTATATTTACTTTAAACTATTTTTGTTTGTTTTCATTCCAAACAATTAATAATTGTTATTTGTTTGAAAATAATTCTTGTTTAGCAATGTTGTATGGAATCAATAGGATATCAGGATATCAGCTTCACGCTGTATCCCGCACACACCAGGGTAGCCAGAAGAAACCTAGTGTTAAGACACTCCGTATCCCACTTTCCGCCGAGTTCTGGAGGCATTGGGTACTGAGTGGCGGAACTCATCTCCTCCGACTTTGCTCCGACACTAGAGCGAAGAAATGAAAATATAAATGTAAATAAATATTTATTTTCTTCGAGTGGAGATGGAACTCACAACCAATCGATTTAACAGTCACCTTTGTGCCCCTGCGCCACGACTGGCCTCGATATATAACTACAGATATATCTTTTTTCTGCTTCGGTTAAATTTTTTTAATCGCGTAAAATAATGGTACAAAAAAGACAATCACGCACAAAAATTAATTATAAACTGGTATTTTTATATATATTGTTTGTTAAAACATGATAATAATAAAAGTAATTTTTCATTACAAACTTGATGGGTTTTTACATACATCACAATAAAATGTTACTGATAATATTAAAATTGCAATTATAATATTGTTATCTCAAAATTATATTTTGGGTAATTTCCTGCATTTTATATTATTTTATATGTACTTATTAATAACTGACTAAATTACGCCTACTTTTATTAAATTTAAACCACAACACAAAAATTAATAACCTATATATATTTTTATCTAAAGTGGTTTTCTTTAAAAATGTTAAAAATCCGTATAGTTAAAATGTTTGTTTTAATTTAGCATCATTTGTTTTAAGATACATTATAAACTTTATTTATAATGGTGGTAAAATTGAAATAAAACTAATAACTTGAACTTGAACTATGTAAAGATTGCAATATGGTTTTTTACAATATGATAAAGTAACGTAGAGGCCAGTCGTGGCACAGGGGCACAGAGTGTGACTGTAAAACCGACTGTAAGTTTGATCTCCACCCGAGGAGATGAAATATTTACTTAAATTTATATTTCCATTTCTTCGCTCTGGTGTCGAGGACAAGCGCGGCGTTAAGTTCTGCCATTCAACACGCAATGCCTTCAGAATTCTGCAGAAAGTGGGGAACGGAGTGTCTTAACACTAGGATCCCTCTGCCAACCCTGCAATGTAAAATACAGCGAGAAGCTGATTTATTTGATTTTATAAAGTAACATCAATTTCATATTTAAGGCGACTCTATCGATCAAAGCTCGCAATAATGGTGTAGGATTTTTTTAAATTATAGAGTCAAGTTTACAATTTGTCTACATAACATTACAATATATTTTCAGCTTCACGCTGTATCCCGCATACAGTAGGGTAGCAAGAGTACGCAGAGGGAACCTAGTATTAAGAAACTCCGTGCCCATTCCCGCCAACATTTAAAGATATTGTTGTTGCTAAAACTCAACGCCGCTCTTTGTCTTGTTAACAAAGCAAGAAAATGAAAGTATTATAAAATTAATTCACCTGAGAGGAAATCGAACTCGCAAATAACAAACAAGCAAACGCTGTGTCACTGTGCAAAGACGGCCTCATAAATAGAAACGTTTTTTATGTTATCACAGCTTTCGTAGCGCAGAGGCAGAAGTGTCCGACTGTAAACGCAACGTTAGAGGGTTAACACTATGTTCCCAGGTTCCCTATCCTACTATGTACAGGATACGGCGAGCAGCTTAACAAATGCTATTTATGACAATAAAAAATATAACTTATTGCAAAATAAATATAAGGATATTACTATATAAATGAACATATTTTATGATTTCATAATTTAAAACAAACATACATACATCATATATAACATTAAAACGGATGGTATCTTAATAGCTCTGTTTATTCTCGGCCCTAAGTTTAAATCACGTAGTGTTGGGAAACTACAAGGTGAAGTACCTACTTATAATATGATAACTTTATGAAATACTTAAGGAACGTGTTTTGGAGTAAAAATGGATTTTACACAGATTTTAGTGTTTAATGTGTTCTTTATAATGCAAAGCATAGTTAATTTTTTTACTTTTTTTGGAATATATTTTATTAAACAAGTACTGTATCCAGCAGGAGGCAGAGGGAACCTGTTTTAAGGTGTGCGTGTTGAATGGCGTAAATTAACGCCGCGCCGTGCCTCGTTACCACGAATAAGAAAATAAAAATTATCTTCACGCTGTCTACACGCGTGTGGGAACAAACAGCAGGGTGGCAGAGGGAACCCAGTGTTAAGAGACTCCGTTCCACACTTTCTGCCAAATTTTGAAGGCATTGCGTATTGAATGGCAGAACTCGACACCGCGCTTTCGCCTCGACACCAGAGCAAAGAAATGGAAATATAAATTTAAGTAAATATTTCGAATAAAAATGGAAATAACAGATATTTAACTTCCTCGAGTAGAAATCGAACCCACAACATATCGTGTTAACTGCGCACCACAACTCGCCGCAAATAGTAAATTTATGAAAGTAAAAAAAAATATATAAAAATTATAAATCCAGAACAAAAATAAATATGATTTGGAAACAGCGGTGCAGTCTAACTTGTTCTCGTAGTTTGAAAATTGCATTTACAAACAAATTCAATTTTATTAGAGCTTTGAAGTTTTCTATCGAATAAACTATATGGAACTAAATGTAAAAGTAATAAAACTTATTAAGAGTGTTTTAAGATTTCAAACTAGATATTTCTTACCTTAGTGAGGAAATTTTCATTTTCGAGTTTTGAAAAATTGTGAAATTAAATTTGATTATTTCTTGTTACATATAGGATTCACACCAATAGTATCTTAAAAAATAAAATATATACTTATATAGTTATAGTTCTTTACTTTTCATCTATTTATATCAAGATCTTTTTAATACCATTTATTCATAAAAAAATCTGCTTGTGTGTTTTCTGTATTTTGTTCGAAATTAAAATCCAGGCCATTCAGCGATACTCACGTTTCTTCAGATGTTAAATCTAAATCTATTTTTCTTTATTGGCAACACCAAAATATCTATGAAAAGGTTATAAAATGTAAAAAAAATATTGATTTAAAAAAAATCTACACAAAGTTGTTAAATCAACACGAATATTTTGACACTGCTTATTTACTTTTTTTTGTAACTATACCAACAATCTTACTTAATATTTACTCTCATAGTAATGTTAAATATTGCATGGCTGAGCCATCATATTTCAAATATGGTGCAACAACGACATAATTGCACTATATAAAAGAAAAAAGCCAAATATATTAACGTTTGCAAAAAGACTATTTAAACTTGGTTTTTTTCTCTTACATTTTTGTTGTGGTTGGATGACAACAGATGAAAGCGAAGAGCTCAAGGTTGAGGTCAGGACATATCCCTGAAATTCATTTGAAATTCTCGAGCAAAAAAAACAATCACAAAAAAATATAATAAAAAAATGTTAATAATTAATTATATATAAGACAACTTCTGTCTGACCCATAATTACTTTGAGAAATTATAGTTTTTACGTTCAAAAATAAGAAAGCTTCTATAAATTAAGCTCACACTTTTAATATATAACCTCCAAAAAAAGTTGGAAAATAATTGTTTCTAGAAACAATTTAGTTATTTACGAAACTATTTATCAAATCAGTTTAAAAGCCCCTAGGGGCTTATTTGCGGAACCCTAACTAGTTTTAAAGTACTGTTGATTTTAACCACAACCGCCTGACATGAACTTCCATGGAAACGTCCTAATTGCTTATACTATGACTTTTAACGCAACCATGGAACAGTATTTGAATAAACGGGTGGTTATGGGTTTGATTCCCATTTGAGACATTTATAAAGTACACTAAAATAATGTTCACTTATAAGCTAAGATAAGACAAAGCACGACGTCAAATTAAGAAACAACACACGAGAAATGCCTAAAGCTTCAAGCATGATTTTTTTCACCCTACGTACAGTCTACGGTATTTATTTAAATTAACCAAACAAAAATGTAAATACATAGATAATATTCTACCGATCCACATAGCTGCGACATCCCAGCTCAATCAGCCCGGTGCTTCTATTTAATACACGTAATATAATATTAAAGGAAATAATTTTACACGCAAAATTTAATACCGTCCACCTTAAGTCACTGTTCACAAATTCCCTAGTTTAATAGGTGTCTCAACCCCAAATCATTGTGTTGAGTGGCGGAACTCAACGCCGCGCTACCGCGTACCTCGACACCAGAGCGAAAAATGAAAACATAAATAAAAAACAAATGCAAGATAATTTCTTCGAGTGGGGATCGTACCCACAACCAGTCGTATATCCAGTCATATACTTGTGCCACTGCGCCACGACTGGCCTCAAAAGATAAATAAATTACATATAAATAATATGTAAAAGATAATAATGTAGTAAAAAAACTAATAAATTACACAAATTATACTTCGTCCAATGCTTACGATTAGTTGAAATTAAAAATATAAACTATAGTAAAGTAAATGTTGAATGAAATATGAATTCCTATTATGGTGTTACCGGTTTCCTTTCTAATCACGTGCTACACACGTTTGAGCCAGACCAAAGATGCAATCTATACTTATAATAAATCTGTAGAAAAGTCGTTTCTGTACATTGAAAATATTTAAAAAAAAATTAGCCAGGGTGTTAAAGGATAATTAACAGAATCCATTTCCAACATTTTTGGAATTTTTGTCTGTTTGTCTGTTTGTCTGTTTGTCTGTTTATGTGAACACGCATCACGTAAAAAGTACACAATAAATTTAAGCAATTTTTATACATAAAAATTACAAATAAATCAAGGTAGGTGTTAGTGTTTATTTCATTGTAATTGCTTCTCTCTATCAAAAGATATAAGTATTTAAGTTTTCAAGACGTTAATATTTGAGATAATAAAAAATCGACACAAGTAACGCTATCTATTGACAAAAATAGGTACTAACGAATGTTTCATACACGTAAAGCTCATCACTAATTGCGATGGGATCTATAGATAAAAGATGGCGCTGTAAAATATATTATAAATATAAAAAACATAAAAAAAATATAGTTTGGAAAGATTACCGCTACACTCTATC
>JAATLQ010003894.1:0-20887 GCA_013421005.1 Heliconius erato x Heliconius himera | reverse complement strand
CGATGCGGGCGCCGCCATGCCGCGCTGCCTCATGGCCAAAAAGTGGAAGGCGGCTCCGACGACCGAGCCGGCCGACGAGTCCGACGAGGAGATCGACGTGGTCGGCGAGGGGCGCGGCCGGAGCCCCGCGCCCGCCGCCACCGCGCCGGGGCCCTCTCCTCGTGATCCTGAGCCCACTCTCCTCTACAACGGTGAGCACTTGTCACATATCATTGCTTTACGTCTGAATATCAATAATATAAAATGTATATAAGTATACCATGTAGGAGTGTAACATTATAAAAAGAATAAGCTAGAGTAATGTCGTAATACACAAGGGCTTGTTATACGAAAGTTATAACGCAAAATGACCAACGAAAGAGTCAAATAGAGCATTGGAGACGTTGCTGTCAGGAAGGTCAAGTATAAGTAAGGGGAAAAGAGTTATAAAATCTTTAATTTACTTAAAAGCGTAAAATTAAGTTAAGACCGTTCATCATTATTTTATATATTCTCCATAAGCTTTGTTAACTGCGACTGCAAGTATATTAAATTGCGAATTTTATTTTTATAACATATAGTAATTGTGACGCTATGCGCATGCGATGTAGACTATTATTTTATCCACATGAACACATTCTTTTTTAATTATATATAGCATTTCTCAAAACTTATACAGAGGCAGCAAAATATATTATAAATTATTATTAGCATAGTTTATATTCTAATTTATTGTTAGTTGGTTTTAGAACAAGTGTATGAAGTTGTATATGTGTTTAGAAGAGACGGAAGATACGATGTAGATGTGGAAAGGTAATACGCCTTGCCAAAATGTTAGCATAATTGGAAATTTGACCATACACGATATAGTGCTGGTACCGAATGAAAGAGAGATGGATGCTGTGGACGGAAGTGGTGGATGGAGTCTCTTCGTAGGATATGCCAAAACAGTTTAGCTAACTGAATCCACAATGAAAAGATACAGACAAGCGAGGATGTCACAATAGAAAAAGAAAAAGACTATGTTCAGGTGGTTTGGGAACGGCAGAGAATGTACGATGAAAGAATGGTAAAGAATATGTATGAAGCAAAACTAAATTGTATTGATTCAGGTGGGAACCTCGGTTGACCTTCGAGAACACAGTATCGATGATACTGAGGAAGGTTACGTTTCAAGCATGCGGACACCACTCATGGGGCATGTATGTAAGAGTTGGTGACAGTTGACGCAAAATGATATGGTATGATAGCGTTTGGCGTTCTCTCTAGCTACCTCACGAGAGATAGTGTGAAGCTAGAAAAAAATTGTTTACTAGCTTACATAGATACTGATTACAACAATATTACGTACAATAGAATATATTTATATTAAACACGTAAATTATTAAAATTGATGATCCATATATTTTCCATAAAAGATATCTAATATATTAATAACAGAAATATGTGTGTGACAGTTCCCATTACACAATTAAGTTTCAGAAAGCTTTTATAAACAACATAAGTTTTAGAACAATTTAATTGCACTTTGTACTTCTGCGAGTCTTTCGCTGCTTCTTTGCAGAACTGAGGCACTTTCTTTGTGAACTTAGACAGAGTTGCAGCTTCAGTAAATATGTGTACGATTTACTTTTAGACTGAATTAAAATTTGAAGATCTCATCTTTCACCGTCTGCAGTTGAGATTCTCTACTATGCTTACCATTGGTCAAGTAAAGATTGGAATGCATACATAATAAATTTAATTTTACAGACACTAAATTCTTATCAGAACGTGAAAATGGTTTTATTCTTGGAATAAAAAGTATAATCATACTTTACGTCTATACATAACAAAAATTATAAAAGAGGAAGACGGATACCAATGATCCATACAATCTCGTCTCTATCCCTTTAAAATGTTTTATCGAATATTGAAATAGGCCCTATTACCTGTAGATTGTAGTACAAAGTCACGATACCGGTAATAATTTATATATATTTTTCCTGAACTCCTTTAGCATACAGATTGAACAATTTTATATATGACTTATTACCATTGAGATATTTTATTAAAAAATAATTTAAAGGTTATAATAATAATATTCAACAATAATAATAGAAATAATGTTATAAATTTAGATCTGATACTTTCTTGATCACAGACATTTAATATTAAATTTATTTATTTTGTATCTGAAATATATATAATAATACTATTTTTTTTTATATTTACAGTTTGTGATTTGTAAATTTTTCTTCACTATTCAACTCACTTTCTGCCATTTCAATCTAGATATATTTTTTAAATTTAACCTCACCCCTAAGTATAATATGAACTCTATTCTATTTTCATTCCAGCAAATGCTGTTTTTTTAAATATAGTTAACCTCTTATTAGAATTCTAACTAACCTAATATTACATTACTCATGTTTTTCAATTTGAAAATAAAGAAAAATTACAACACTTTGTAGAGTAACCTATAATACTATAACATTTAATTTAATAAACGCCAAATGTTCTCTTAGAGCCACATTTAATAGAAAAGAAAGAAAATCCGGTGATAAATACCATTAATTCAAGTATTTTGTTTATGCCACGTCCATCGTGCGACATGTCTGACAAAAAATAATTGTCATAGCTGCCATAACACCCACGGCCTCAGTTGGATTAACGCGCTCCAATTATAAATAATTAAATACCTTAATCACTACAAATTATTTTGGAAATTAATTTCAATTATTAATTCAACATACTTGTGGGTGTGTGTTTTCTCTTATCAGAAGATTTATACAGCCGAAGTGTAAAATTTATCTTGAAAATTAAAGTTCTTGTTTCAGTAATTATAATAAAAAAATTGAACCCGGGTCTCTAGAATTACGTTCAGCGCACTGATCAGTTAAAATATACACGCGTCTACTTAGAATTGTTAATTAATTTTACACAAAAAAAAAAACAAATAAATTACTGTAGACTGAACTTACAAACACAAACAAATAGATTATCACAATGACAGAAAAATAGCTTCAGTAAGAAATGTATTATAAATAATAAATATCTAAATAATACAATTTAATATATTTTTTTATTTTTTTAAGTTAAGCAAAAATACCATCTGTCTATATATCTATTATATAGTGTGTAACGGAATTTAAAAAAAAAAAAATAAGTCCGAGATTTATACAGGCGTTAAAAATATTTTTTTGGACAAAACCTACATTCTTTTATGTTGATATCCTATTGAATTCTGGATCAAATGACATGAAACAAATCAAAATCGTCAAAATATTGTCTTGAGGTAAACTCGATTCCTATTCGAATACAATTTAAAATTCTACTATTTATTTGTTATAAATATATTTTTTCATAATAAAAAAAATTGCTAAAACTTTATTCAGAAATATTAATGGGCATTTAACCTTTAGACAGGTCGATCGTAAAATAAAATTTCATAAGTGCTTTTTCAAAATTTAATCCTTCAAGTGATAAAAGAGAATTGCGGTTTAAATGAAACTTAACAGTAGTGACTGTCAGTAGGAGGAAATAGGGACTAAATTTGAGTGAAGCATCATTAAAAAGAGAAACAAACGACTTAGCACTTGAAGTGAGAAACAATTGTACTGTTGTAATTATGAAAAACTAAAATATTTTTGAAATCATCAATTGTTTTCATCAAAGTTATTTTCAAATATAAATATGAATCAATGGTCATTTCATAGAAGTGTTTCGAAATACAGTGCAACCTCGATTTAACGATACTGAAGGGAATCAGAAAATATTCGTTTTAACAAGAAAAAATCGTAGAATAAGGTTATACTGTATTATTATCTATACTAATCTATACTTCTCTACTAATATTATAAAGAGAAAAGATTTGTATTTTTGTATGTATGTTTGTATCGTTTTCACGCAAAAACTACCGGATCGATTTCAAAATCTTTTCACTATTAGAAAGCTACATCTTCACTGACCAATATAGGCTATATTACATTTTGAAAAAAATACAATAATGTAACCCAAGGTGTGAAGAAATTGATCTTAAAACTTCTGTCTTCGAAAAACTCTCGGAAATCGTTATATTGAAGGTACATTTAAGGTTATACTGTATTACAAACACACAATGCACAACAGTCTATATTAGTTTTTTAAAATAATAGTAAATCTCAATGTAAAATAATAATGAGATTATTGACTAGTCATTCTTTTAATTTATATAGTATTTAAATTATAATTTAAACGAAGACATTTATTGACATAGTAGGTATATAGTTTTTACTTACTTATTTTTTTTTACATTTATTAATAAATCAATAATTGTATCTAATTTTCACTAATACATCATTATACAAGCCAATTTTTGCATTTCGTGTAATACCTTATTATATTTTAAAATTCACATCGACATAATGTCGAGCCCGCTGTTACAGCTTACGTACGAAGTTCACATTTGTTCGGTGAAGCAAAAACCTTTTATAGCAGCTCGAGTAGCTTTCAGCCGACCTACAATGCTTCCGATCGACAGAACAGGTAGTAGGTAGTAGGTAGTAGGTAGTAGGTAGTAGGTAGTAGGTAGTAGGTAGTAGGTAGTAGGTAGCAGGTAGTGGCGGAGGCAGCGGGGCGCTGAGCCTCTTCCGTGGAAAGGAAAGTCGTGTTGCATTTTCGACGCATCAGCACATTTATACTGAAATTGATAACATTATTTTGGAGTCTTCACTCATATTTTATTTCAAATGATAGATTCTTAGAAAAGTTTCTTCATTTTCTATGCATTTCATTTGCGTTACGTTCACTTGCATATATATACCTATATAGGTAAAACTGATTGGTTGTGGGTTCGATCCCCACTCGATGAGATGAAATATTTACTTAAATTTATATTTCTATTTCTTCGCTCTGGTGTCGAGGCAAAGTGCGGCGTTGAGTTCTGTCACTCAACACGCAATGCCTCCAGAATTCGGCAGAAAGTGGGGAACGGAGTGTCTTAACACTAGGTTTCCTCTGCCTATCCTGCTGTGTGCGGGATACAGCGTGAAGCTGATTTATTTATTTTTTTTACTTGTTCTTTCATTTAAAATGGAAAAAATATTTTTTTGTTCTTGAATGCATCGTCTCTGTACGAGTATATGTCGCATTGGGCTAACAATTACATAAGAGATTCTATTATTCCATTATACGCTGTCGATACGACGCGCTATCGGTGGCAATTAACCTCATTTGCCGACTACTACCACTACTCATACCATGTTTTACATATACACGAACAAACATATTATTTATTTATATGTTCTATAGAGGCCAGTAGTGGCGCAGTGGCACAAAGGGATGTGACTGTAAAGGCGACTGGTTGTGGGTTCGATCTCCACTCGAGGAAATGAAATATTTATTTAAATTTATATTTTCATTTCTTCGCCCATCTGTCGAATTAAAGCGCGGCGTTGAGTTTCGCAACCCAATAAGCAATCCCTCCAGAAATCGGCAGAAAATGGGGAACGGAGTGTCTTAACAATAGGTTTCCTATGCCTAACCTGCTGTGTGCGGGATACACCGTGAAGCTGATTTAAATCTTCTATAACAATGATGCGGAGTCGGAGCAAAAACTGTTACAAACGTGACCCCTTTTCTTCTTCCATTGCACTTTGGGCGCTTAAAACTCTTTTGAGAAAGTGTAGCAGTCGAACTTCACATTGATTTTGCTAATGTTCCGCTGCTGAATCAATATAACACATATAAAAGTAACGATTTGACATTTTATCACGTTCTTTTTCATATCAGGGTCATCATGATGCAGTATAACAACTTTTAATTATAAACGAGACGGTTGTGAGTTCAATTTCTACTCAGATGAATGGATTATTTTTATTTCCTTGCTCTGGTTACAAGACAAAGCGTGGCATTGAAAATTAACCGGAATATCGAAGACGATATGTCTTAAAATTTGTTTCCATTTGCCTACTACATGGCGGATATAGAACTTACACTGTACCCATAGCGGGGCAGTCAGAGGGAATGGAGCGCCAAACGCTACGGTCTCTACATATCTCTTTTGCCTCGTCCACTGTCACGGGTGGTCCTTATGATTTTTACCTGACCTTCCACCAGTATCTTTGATACTGTGTTTTTTCGAAGACAACCGAGGCTTTTTTGACATTATTTCATCACTCATTCGTTCGACCTATAAAAACCAGCTGAGCACGTTCTTCTTCATTCTCACCGTGACATCCTCGCTAGTACCTGCCATTCTGTGTATCTCTTCATTGCTGATTCGATCAGCTAAATTGACTCCGCATATTTTACAAAGAGATCGCATTTCCACGTCATTAATATTTCTTTCATTCTTCTTCTGTAATACCCACGTTTCGCTGCCGTATATCGTCGTTGGCACCAACACTGCGTTGTATACGGCCAATAATAAGCTATGTTGACATTTTTCGGCTCATCAATGCAGCTAAGGCTCCGTTAACCCTGTTACCGGTTGCAGAATGATTTTCCACATCCATCTCGTATCTTCCATCACTACTGAACATATTTTCCAAATATCCTCTTCATTCGTTATTCTAATATCCTACTATTTACATTGATCTTTCGTCCTTTCTTCATTTCTTTCAAATACTAGAAGAAACTTTGTCTTATTGGCATTAAGGCTTAGACCATTATATTCACACCCTTCTTTCAGAGTGGTGACTAACGCCTGCAACTCGCATTCTGATGATGCAATGATCACTTCATCATCTGCTTACAGCAGGCAATTCACATTCAAATCACCTACTTTAACTTCAATGTCACTTTGTACTGTGGATAAAGCGTGAATCTTAATTAAAAAGTGTCTCATTTTAATTCTCAAACTGACTATCAAAATACCTATTACATTGCTACAAATCGACAAAAACTTTTTTGACTACTGTCATGCGGTGACTTTTCCCTCGAGTCATATATTGTAAAAGTTGGCCCCAATTCGACAATCGTGTTTTTTTGCAGTTTTTATAGATAATGAATGGTACAGTACCCTTAGTGCACGAGTCTGACTCGCACTTGGCTGGTTTTTAAGTAAATCATTTTTATACAATATCAATAGCCACGAAAAAAAATTAGTAAAGACATACTTACTGGTTATATTTCCCTTAGAATATACTTAAAACTAAATTTAAACTACAAAAAAGTAAATAAAAACTACTGCTTTAAAAAACAGTTTTCTTCAATGCACTCCGGAAAGTACCTGTTATGGAAAAAACGTGGACGAGAAAACAAGAGACAGTTTGAAAATTATTAAACACGCTGTTTAAATGATCTTCTACTACTCATATTAAGGTGTTTTCTTTAAGTTTATAAGAATTAATTTAAAAATGAACCTAACAAAGTTGCAGCCGGTAACCGCTCGGGTGGCGAACCATGAAACAAGGGTCACTTATTGATTTTCTGGTCCACGCCGCATGTAGCCAATTACCGAGGGCTGATTTAGTTCCGAAGGCAGCCCTTAATTTGATGCGTATTAATTGCTCCCGCGTAACGCATTGCGCAATTTTAATAGCGAAATTTACTTATTTACACAAATTTTGAAAAATCTTCTATATCTAGAGGCCAGTCGTGGCGCAATGGCACAAAGTGTGACTGTAAAACCCACTGGTTGTGGGTTCAATTCCAATTCGAGGAGATGAAATATTTATTTAAATGTATATTTCCATTTCTTCGCTCTGGTGTCGAGGCAAAGCGCGGCGTTCAGTCTCTCAACACGCAATGCTTCCAGAATTCGGCAGAAAGTGGGGAACGGAGTGTCTTAACATTCCGTCTGCTTACACTGCTGTGTGCGGGATACAGCATGAAGCTGATTTATTTATTTTTTGAAAAATCCTTTTAAGCACTTTCACATTTCCCAATAAAACGGTAATGTCCTAACAAAATATTTGAAAAAACTATATGAAAATAATAGGTAGAAAAAAGACAAAACCAAATATTAAGTAGAAGAAGCGCGCCATGTTCTAAAAGGTACTTATTGGATTCTATTCAACTCCATAGAGGCACTTTAAAGGAGCTTTTACAAATTCATTAAATTTTCTCAGACATTTTTTTTTATATTGCTTTACATTACTTTTCGTTAAATGAAAAATATAACACACAACAAATATTATAAAAATTATGACATGACTAAGTCCATTTCAATCCAGTATTTATTTCCAGATTATAATCAAGCAAGAGATTATAATCAATCAATTTACGACCAATATTAATAACCTATCTCCAACGTCAATCTTAGATTGTTTCATATATCTATCCAATCTCTAGATTGTTTCATATATCTATCCAATCTCTAGATTGGATACATATATACAACAATCTAAGGTTGACGTTGGAGATAGGTTATTAATATTGGGCGTTAGAAACCAAAATAACAAATCGGGGCTAAGATTGACTATTACAACTCGAATGTAGTAAGAATATCTAAACTAATTTATTCGCTATTTTACTATTAAATATAATTGTAATGTTTTTTTCAACAACTTCTAAAAATTAAATAAACATGATATATACTATAGTAGATGCTCTAGTGACATGATTAATTTCCTTAGAGAATTTTCAACAATAAGAAAAAAAGGATCTATTATTACGTAGAATTTGAGTAAAATTGGAGTTACCCTTAGGTATTTTAGTTTTAATTTTAGTAAAACACGTGACGAATGTTTTAGTAGTAATTATAAATTTAAATAATCTAACAGATTACTTAAATTAACAATTCTCATTTCCAATCAATCAAAAGTCATACATAGTATAAATACATAGTATACTATTTTCGTTTAAATTTCCATTTATTGTGGTCCCAAAAAATAGATGAATAAAAAGAATAAAATTTAAATGCAACTATATTATTTATATAAGATATTTATTTTTTTATATTTTCTATTAAATATAAAAGGCTATCGAGCAAAGAATAGGTATTTCACCAATGTCACGCTAAATTAATAAAATACGAAGGAGTTTGATATGTTAATTTTAACATTTGAACAGTTTATTTTCTTATTCAATTCTTAATGTACAAAAGTTTATGGCGAATAACAGTATATTTTTTGTTGTTGTAAAATAAATAGTTTTTCGAAAATAACAAATCTCAAACATCTATTTATTTTAATGGAACTCAGCCTAATATATGTGTCTTGCCACAAAGACTACTAGACTGGCAGTAGTCATTTGTTTATACATATATATATATATATATAATGTGAACATTTTTAGTCCGTGTGCTAATTTAGATTGTATATCACAAAAAAAATACATATCAATTATGTTTGTTGAAAATAAGACAAGAAAAAAATAATCTTCTTATTATTAAAAAAATATTATATTTTTGTAACATTTTAGGACTTTCTTACATAAGTTATTTAAATTAGTTACCTACTAAAAATTACAATAGGCTCAATTTCTTTAAGTTGGCTATGTAGATGTTTGTTGGCATTCAACTAAAATAAATCTCGAACTTCCAAAGAACCAAGCTTCAATGTATTGTCAAATAAAAATGAAATAAAATAGAAACTCGTCAATCTATAATTTACAGAGTTTATTTTCTCGGAAATTATAATAATAATAATTATAAATTTTAAATGAAACTATTTTAACTGGATTAATCGCGTATATTTTGTATTTTTATACATTTTTGGAAACCCGACATTTCGAACACTTTGCAGTAGTCCGTGGTCACGGGTAGTCTACCCGTAGATATAAATAGTTTCATTTAAAATGTGTAATAATCGTGAAAATCAAAGAACTTAATAATAATTCTAATAATTTAAATATGACATTGACCTTGACATTGGCGATGGCTTGTTGGTAATTGTAGTTGTTTTCATATAAATTCTGGAGATAACATAACATACCCTAAGACCAACATTATACTTCTGGGAAAAAAATATATTTAAAAAAACTATATGCGTATAAAGTTACCATTTTATTATTGTTACTTTTAAATTGAAAAAAACGACTGGTTAGTTTCCTGATGAGCTGGCTCTTCACCGGTCTTTCAAAACGTCGCCGAGCCGGTGCAGTAGCATGGTAGCTTTATATTTTTTATTCTACAAAAAGTGCTTGCCAAAGATTGTTTCAATAAAGAATATTTAGAATTTGAATTTATATAAATGCTATTTTATACTTTAGTGGACTCTATCTATTTAGATGTAATGTGCATATGTATGTACATACATAAGTGTACAAACAACTTTATTCTCATTTAGAAAACGTACAACTTTTTTAACGTAACAGGATTTGAACCCGCGCCTCTTAAAAACCTTCAAAATTGTTAAAACACTTTATTGTTCTCATCGATCACTTCCAGTATCAAATATATCGTCTTTTTAAAAGCCCATATAGGCTATTGTAAAGTTTTTTTTGTTGCGGTCTTGTACTTTGACCCGTGGAAATTGTTTCGTGGACAGGGCCGACCGCGCCGACCGCGCCGACCGCAGTGCACTAGCATCGAAATAAAGTTTTATAAAACTGCATAAAACCACTCAATTTAAGTTTGCCAGCGAACTGAGATTTTTATTTCAATGAATAAGTGAATAACGGCTTTTCGCACAGGAATGAAATTTTGAAGACGATGATATATATAATATATAAATAGATATTTTTGATGTTAAATGTAGTAAATAAAAGTAGTTTATAATGTATACAAACACAGAACAAAGTAAAAGTGGCTGATCAAGAAAAGTTTTGATTATTAGTAATTACAAGAAGTGTATCCAATCGGTTATAAAATCATTTATTTCATCAATACCTAAATAATGCCCTGATTAAAGGGTACCCTAATTAAAAGCACATTTGCTCAGAAAAAAAAATATGTATAAAAAAATATAAATATTATTACCACAGTTATGGTAGTTGAGAAAAGTAAGCCTAGGATCAAGTTGTGGTTGATAATGCTGGTGGTGCCGGGTCTATACAGACCGACTTGAAGAGACTTGGCAGAGTTGAAATTTTCCGACTAACATCGTGACTGCTTAGTATGCTTGAGATCAAGTTCAGTCGACAATGGACACTGTGGTGATAAAAAAGGAAAAGCCTATAAATAATGGCAGCAATCCATCTCTCCTGAACAGTGGGGTGCACAGAAGCAACACTTGCCAGCAAAAAAGCTGTACCCAGAGCCCGCAGTGAGAGTTTATCACCACTTTTTGATAAACTTGAAACTGTGGAGAGGTTTCTGCTAATACTGGCGCTTGCTCGGCATGAAGTGACGCAAGAGATCGCGCTGTTTTGTAATCACACTACTGCAAAGGAGAGATGGAGAAGCTACCTCCAGGAGCTGCCAAACATTATTACCCCAATAACTCTTGGCAGGTCACAATTGCCCTTGACGCATTGAGAGAAAAAATGACAAATACCTGCTACACCGCAGAAAATCGATGAATATACATGAAGGGTTCCTGGATAGGATACCTCAGTGATTATCCAATGGTTAAATAAATAGACACCCATAAAAATCGTCGATCCGTCGAAAGAGTTGCACCTTGTATATATGAGATAAGAGAGATATATATATATCTTCTTCATTAGCATAGCTTTAATACTTAAGAATTTATTGATATCTAAAAACTCCTGATTTTCTCGCTAACTGATGGACTGACTAACTCAATATCAAAATTCATAAGATACTTCCTAAAGACCTATAAATATGAAATTTGGTATGCAAGCTTGTATTAGTACAAAAATAATATATATATAAAACTATGAACTTTTATTTCCGTAACCTACATTTGTATGTTGCCCAGACGACACCATAAACTAAGTCTTTTAGTCTAAACACGATAACTCTATGAGCTCTACCTACTTTAGTAACTAATAGCACCAAAGTCATAATCTTTTATAACTTTAACTTAATCATTTACTACGGTCATATGGGCGTAAGGTAAAAAATAATTTAATATTAATAGTAACGAAGCGGAAAAGCCACACATTTGGACTAAATTGAAGTGTTTGGAAAGTTAAGGCTTGTACAAAGATTTGGGGCATGTAGAGTTAGAAACTTGGCTTTACATACGATCTGATAACTTTTTGGTAGTGTGAGCCCTCGCTTTGGCAACATTTTACATGTAAAGGTATTTGATGGGTTTCATTCGATTTTTTCATGTATAGAATAAGATCTTAGTGACCACTTCAACATTATGTCTGGATATGTTAAGCAATGAGACATACAAAAGACTCCAACCGCACATACAAATAAAATAGAAAATTATCGACAAGAGCGGCAAAATCTAAATAATAAGAAGCGAGTTAATACAGTTAATGGTCAAAGAACTTTTATTTTGATACGAAAGTTAATGTATCGTATATGTTAATGATTACAACTCAACAAATTGTCCTACACTCAGGAACAAATAATAGCTGTTTCCATGTTCTCAGGTCAATATACATATCGTCTGATGAAGTAATTACCTTTACATGAATTAGACATAAATAAATGGGGTGCTTGAATAGTGATTTTAGTCATTTCCACAGACAGCACAAGGGAGTTTTCTGATAAAAAAAATCTTTTTACTAGCCCTTAATATAAAATAAAGATTTATATTACCAGAGTAGCAAAAAGAAATCAATTAGTTTGGCATAAATTGAAAGAATTATTTAACATAGTAATAATCTTATGGCTCGAGTTACAATTAAATCATTTTGTTAAGGAAATCGCTGGCATGTCTGTGATGATGCAATTTTAATGCCTTTCTCAAAAACCTGAGTTAGCTACTTTTGCATAAAGAAATTCATATTTTTTAGAGATAAATCATTCACTATCGAGAACAACAGATAATAAATAGTCAATTGGTGCAAAGTCCGGGCTGTAGTAGGATGTATGATTTTTTTTTTTATTTAACTCCTGGTAAGTTCTTACAAATGAGTGCTTTGAAGCAATTACACAGTTAAACAAAATACCTCTTCTAAAGACCAAAGCTTGTCTCTTTTGAATAATTGCTTCTTTTAAACGGTACTATTATTGACAATTCACCTCATAATTAAGTTGTGAGGTAGTTTATAGTAAATAGCCGACGACGACTTAATTTGATTGCATATTTCATTGCACACATGGCCGTCCAGTGTGGTACCTCTTTAACACCAAAAAACATTTTTTTTCCATCAGGGGCTGTTAAAATATCATGACTATAAGCAGCTTTACATTTTCGGCTACCACGCCGCGAAGAAAATAGTATCCTAAAACGTATTTTCTCTTTGCTTGTTGTGTCTGTTTTTGATATACTCGCTTTTTTCTGAAATTCAAGTTTAGCTTAGCCAGAGCCCTTTCATCTGACACCTCACTTGAACGAGCGAATACCAAATTTCCCCCCAGACTTTTAATGCTATTATTTTTTATGATTTAACCACAAATGTATAGTTTTCAGGTTTTTAACTAGTGCTAACAGGAAAAAAATTGAAATCTGTAGATGCTAGCTGCCATATTTCATAATCCTAGGTCAACCGGAAGTACCCTATTAATTAAGATTCCATTTATAGTGTCAAAATACATGTTTTTTGATATTTAAGGATAGGATATTTTTAGGATTTTTAGATGCTAGCTGCCAAATTTTATAATTTTAGGTAGATTCAAGTAAGAACCCTACAATTTTGATTCCCTTACTAATGTCGAAATATAAACGACCTCTTTTTTATTGTTTTTTTAAGTAATTCTAGAAACATTTTTTTTAGGTAATCACGGGACCGTTGATCTGAGTATATGGTTTTAAATTTCAACTCGATGTCCTCAAGCGTTTCAGAGAAAAATGACCTTATGTTATTTACACAATATTAATACAAACAAATTGTCGTTCTGCTTGTCCGGGCAAATCGATTTTTATGCGACTTTCACTGAGAAATAAATGGGATTATGGAGCAACATATTTTGTTGTTTTTTATCCCGGAATTCCGGCAGTATCGGGATTTACGCGTGCCTATCTATGTACATACATATATATAAAAATAACTAAAACATTTTTCTATTAAATATGGCAATTGTTGCGAAGAAATATATTTATATCATAAAATCATAATTAACAAATTTTAAATAAATATTAATTATTAAATATTCATATATACATTGGGCGTGCGAGGCCCCGGGCAGGCCGTTAGTATCAGATATAATAGATAAATATTTAAAACGAAACTCGTACAATGTGTTTAAAAGTAAGAAGCCATCTTTTCACTGAAACAAGATTTGGGACGCTTACATTGTGGTCCCTTGCGATTGAAAAGAATACCTCGTCAAAATATTACAACTATTCAGAATACATACAAGAAAATACTTAATTACTTATTTAGAAAACGTATAAAAATCTTTCTTTCCTAAGTGTTTTCTTTCCTAAGTGTGGAATAACACTTTAAAAATGTTTAAAAATACTTAATTTTTAAAAGTATTAATAATTAAATTACTATTTTCTTCATCTTAAACAAGTGAATGGTTTCTTTATGTCTCTTCATATATTTGGAATTTCTTTATTTATCTGAACACAGTATGAGAAAAAGTGACCTCTCGGAGTACAAATCTACATGGAGAATAATTGACCTTGATTGACCTGAATCCCAGATGAAGCAGATGCTGAACACACACTGCCAATGGAGCCACGGACGTTTTTTGTACTCTAACTTCTACCTAAAGCTAAAACCGCAAAACGTTTTTTCCTATTAAATATATAATGACATACTTAATCGATATTATGTCCCAAACAAATCTTAATTTCTCTACATACATGGAAAGAAAATTCTTGAAGGAAATTTAAATAGAAAAAAAAGGTGGTTTATATGGATAAAATAGAAATAATATGTTTTTAAATAATAGCCTATTCAGGAAGCCGAATAAAAGGTAAACAAATGATCAAAAGGTTACTTTACTGGTCACGTTTGAGGTTAATATATTTAATAAAAATAACTATTAAGGTAATACTCTGATAGCGCTGTAAACAAATAATATTTAAGTGTGTATGTTGGTATGTTATGGTCCCTCTCAGACTTATTACATATAGAATATCATAAATGTCATAAATTAATTTCATATTTTTTAATAATGTTTTATCAAATATTTTCTTGTAAAAACATCTAAAACCACTTTATTATAAAACTTTGAACGCATTTTAATACTACTAAATTTTGTCATCTATCTCATTGATCTACTTGTTGATACTAGAAAACTGTTTCTAGTTCTTTTCGTTGAATTCTTGTTATTTTGTTCTTATTTTTGTTATATTTATTAGGTTTCATGTTTTATTAAGCTTAAAGATATTTTTATTTTTGTTATACTTATAATTTTTTTTTCTTGCTTAAAAACATGAGTGAAGTTTAACATAGGAACGCTTGCACTTTTTCTCCACCGAAGAAAAAACAATCAAAGGAAACTCCGTAACAATACGGACAAGGTGCTTGTTGTTAACGTGTTCAATAACGTCTACGTCTTCGAATCCCTCGATCACGTTCCTTAAAGAGACAAATTATCAACAAATGTTTGAGAAACTTTGATTTCTTTGTTTACTTTTTTTCTCAAGCTAAATGGATAGTCTATATATGTTACCACTACGTAGACCTCCCTCCATCAGCTAATGTGCAGTCTACCGCACTTTCGAACAAAGCAGGAAGAGTAAGCAGCACAGGAAGTAAAGAAGACATAATATACGCTCAAAGAATATACAATCATATTTATTTAGAAAAATACTTATTTTAAGAATATACAATCGTTTACGGGCTTATATGCTTTTTATTCAACAGTACTTACTTATTACATACTCTACTTATTTACGTACAAACAAACATAACCTATAAACGTATTATTAAATAATAAATAGAATATTTTAACCTATAATATTCTCACTCAAAGAACATTTCACATAAATTCGAAATGGTTAGTCGTGATAATTATATAACAACGTGTAGGGCGCCGTGGCCCGCAATACCACACAAAGCAGTATCGGTGGCCGGAGCCTCTTATTGATGTTTTTCTCTTACTGTCTCCTATATCCGCACCGCCAACTCTACACAGTACATTCACAGAATTAATGGAGGTAAACTTTTCTAGTGTGTAGTATCAGAGTTTTTCTTTACAATCGCAGATAATTTATTAATTTATTACTTATAAAATGCGTACTTTAAAATTAAAAACCGGAACCGAACTACGGATCCTAGAGATCACTTTGTTGTCTAATTCAATACTAAAAAATTTTGTTGTCTAAGTCAATTAATACCAAATATTAAAGCATACAGTCCCTTGGAACATGAAAATAAAAAAATAATTAAAAAAAAATATTCGTTTTTTCTTTTCTGTTTTTTTTTAGCTTTACGCTGTTTTCTGCATACAGGGGGAACATAATGTTAAGACATTCCGTACCCCACTGTTCTTGAGTGGAGGAACTCAACACCGCGCTTTGCTTCGAAACTAGACCGAAGAAATCAAAATATTAAATACTTGTTTCAATTTCCTGAGGTGGGAATTGAACCCAGAACCTGTCGTGTTTACAGTTACACTCAAATTAAACTTCTGAAAAAAAAGTTTTTATTTTATGTACATACAACTATACGTATATGATAACACGCCTTGCCTGTTTCAAATTAAATATGTATTTGTTTAAAATTGATTTAAAAAAAATAAGTCCCGCTGAGTTTCTTGCGCCGGTTCTTCTCAGGTCTGAGGCATTAACTTTACTGAACTGGTGGTAAATTATTTCACGTTCAAAAAATGAAGCGTGTAACTTCTTATTTTGAATAAAATTATTTGAATTTGAATTTATGTACGTAGTTGGTATCAGAAACCAAAATGTCTAAATCTGTACATATTATATTTGTTTAATATTTTATGTTTCAAAAGGCGATAACTCATTTTTGATGAAATATTTGTGGGGTCACTGAAATACGTATATACAAAAAAATTCAAAATTGATTCATAATTTTCTCTTGAATAATAAAAGTATATGTATATATTGTTTTAAAATGTCTTAAACTTTTGAACATTTAAAGTGTTATTAATATTATAATTTGAAATGAAATTTTTAATTATTGTAACTGAGATGAATTAAGGTGTACAATTCTAGATTTGTGGTCTAAAACGGCGAAAATTATGAATTTGGAGTGAAAAATCTATATATTTACATAAAACAACTAATCATATATATTATCTAAACTAAATTGGAAACATATTTAAAGTAGTGTTATCAATGTGTGAACATAATACGAGTATACCTAAAATGTACTGCTTTGATATTGAACAGTTTCTTTGTGTTTGATATATCCATTAATAGTTTAAATATTAATTGAATGTTATATATTTAGAATAGAGTCCTTTGTAGATAGTCTTTTGAGACTTTCCTACATTTTGTTTCCCGCGACAAGGAAGTGGAGGCAGCTAATGAAATTTGTCAAGTCATCACACTTTGTCGATAGCAGGCCCTTAATGTCACACATAAATCATGGCTGTTTCATCTGGACCATTTAAAATAAGGCATTTCCTCCGTCCGTATATAACACTTATTTTTAGCTTATCAGTCTACTTTGGTATATTTTAATATACTTAGCTTAAAAAGAGATATCTCCTAACCTGCTTCTTTTATGTTCCTTCATTTTTCTTTCTGTATTACCATGCTATAAAATTTACTTTCCATTGGATAATAATTATATTGAAATAAAAATACTCATATCTAAAGCTTTTCTATGGTCTCGTTCTAAAACGATAACCTTTTTATGTCACTATTCATTAGAGATGTGGATTCGAAATTGTTAACTCCATTTGGATGACGACGGTACTTTATTGGGGAATAGGGTGTAATGGGAACCTCTAAAGTAATAAATCACTTCCATCGGTACACGGCTCAGAACGCTTTATTCTTTGTAACGGCGCCTACGATTTATGGACCCCAAACAAGGCTAAGTTCTACAGTTTTTTATAAGAGGCAATATATTTGTACAAAATGAAAATCGATTATCGTTTCAGTTAAATGTGTCGCTCGCTCCACGGCTCTACGGCTTACTGTTTAATATTTTGCTTTTGTTTTGAAATATATTATATACTGTTTATTGAAATAAACATTAATAAAATATTTATCCGATGTGAGTCGTGGTCGATTACGCGACAGGTTGCGGGATCGATTCCCACTCGAAGAACCCACTTTCCTCGCTCTGGTGGTGAGGCAAAACGCGGCCTATATATTATCGTATAGTGATAGAGGATATATTGATCCTATAGGAGTAGTTCATTTCATACAAAATGAGTGCATACGGCCGCAAATTTAAGTTTGTTAGCTTTTATAAAGCTTGTTGCCGTTGACCTAGAAATCATGAAATTGATACGGAACCCTCAGTGAGCGAGGTCGATGATTAGTATTATACCAATGCATGGTGGAAATTAATAAAAAAAAATAGAAATTTTCACCGTTGACTCGATGACGACTCCGACGACTCCTAATTTAGCATCTTTTATTTCTTGGAATTATTCTAACCATAAAATCACACGACTGTCATTTTCAACATCGGTTGCGCAAACTGCCTAACAGGACAAAGTTTATTTTACCTCATAAGTAAATAGTTAATAATAGAGGTCAATCGTGGCGCCGGGCCACAAATGTGTGGCTGTAAACGCGACTAGTTGTGGGTTCGATCTCCATCTCCATGTGGAACACATGAAAAGTTTATTGAAATTTATAGTTCAATTTTTTCACTCTAGTGTCGAGGCAAAGCGCGGCGTTGAATTCCGCCACTCAACACGCGTATTGCGTGCAAAAATGATTGATTGGAAAATGAGGAACACTGTGCACGGGATAGAGCGTGAAACTAATTTGATTTATATGTAAATAGTACTTGATCTTGCTATAAGCTTTATAGCCTATGAAAATTCTAATAAAGTTTCAAATATTCACAAACTGTCTTTTGTTTTTACGCTGGAATGATATACGATGCCAGGGTGTATGGGGTGTGTCGTTTGCGTATTTAGCATACTAAAAGAATTTTTAGCTTTACAAAGCGATCGGTACTCGGATGGCCCACGAACTCTCGCTTCAAATGAATATTCAAGAAAACAATATCAACGCGGTAACATTTATATCTATCTATATATGTAATAAAATCGTAATAAGATCGGTGACTGTACATGGAACATATATAAGAAAACTATTATTAATTTTATAAAATAAATAAATCAGCTTCACGCTGTATCCCGCACACAGCAGGGTAGGCAGAGGGAACCTAGTGTTAAAACACTCCGTTCCCCACTTTCTGCCGATTTCTGGAGGCATTGCGTGTTGAGTGGCAGAACTCAACGCAGCGCTTAACCTCGACACCAGAGCGAAGAAATGGAAATATAAATTTAAGTAAATATTTCATCTCCTTGAGTGGGGATCGAACCCACAACCAGTCGGTTGCTACAGTCACACCTCGTGCCACTGCGCCACCACTGGCCTCTATTAATTAATTTTATTTAATAACGTAATAGAATCAGATACAATGGTTTTTAAATTGTATGTCTGTTTGTCTAAGCGTTTGTTCATGCTAATCTCAGAAATAGCTTAACCGATTTAACATTTTACCTAATAAATGAAATCGGTTAATCCGTTTCTGAGATTAGCGTGAAAAAACGTGTTTAACGTGATAATGCATAGTGAAAACCACTTTTATAATATTGTGGTTCGTTTTGTTCGTTTTACATAATCAATCGACTCACAAATAAAAAAGTTATACATTTTAAAGGGTCTTTTTCGACAAAATTGTTATAAATGACTTTTTTTAATTAGCTATTTTTTCAATATATGTATAGATATAATATTATTTAAAAATGATATTATTATTAGAAAACGAATTCAGATTCAGAAGTAATTTAGATCAGTTTCAGCAAGCGGACGAAGCCGCGAGGGGGTCGCTAGCCAGCAATAAGTGCAGTAACAACTTCAAAATTTTACATAACATTATGAATTGTGGACATATTTACTGACAAATTAAGACGAGATGAAGAATGTGTGGGATTTCATATGAGATCGTGAGAATGTTGCGGTCTCGGAGCATCTGTGCGATAGCTTCGTATACCAGTAGAATGTATATGCGGGAGAACTCCGGGCCTGCCTGACCTAAATTTCGACATTGCTTTTTTAACATCGCAAAAGAAAAAAATTTTGAAACATATATATTTATGATATCACTCTAAAATTAGATTTAACGTTTAGAAATTGTATTTAATTTGTATATTAATAGATTATTTTGTTCAACATTTTCGTTAAATGATTTCCCTAGTAACTTATCTCTAGCATTTTATCATTTTATTTATTTTTTGTAATAATTATAAGTAATTTATAATAAAAATTACAAAAACTTGTCGAAAATGCAATCCTCCTGATAACAAAAAAGGAATCGGTTAAAAAATTCATTAATATATTATGGTATGAAAATATCTATAATATATAATACAACGCGATAGTGGCATATCTCGTTAAAGTTAACTTCTATAAATAACAAAGATGCAGAGTTTGTAAAATATCATTATCATTGTAGGCGAGAGGTTTCACGTTGTATCCCACTTATAACAGGGGAGTCCAGAGTTCGCCGAATCCTGGAGGCACTGCGTGTTGAGTAGTGGAACTCAACGCCGACATTTTCATAATTATTTAAAATTTATTATTAATTAATAATAGATTTAGGATAATAACCTAATATTAAAAAAATATCTATACATCATAAATACACACTCATTTGAGCACATTAAAATAATAAATTACGAGCCTACGAGCGAAAGCAAATTTCCTCAATTTTATTAGCAACTTTTAGTTTTCCTCAAAATCCAAGTAGTAAGCGTCCCGATTCTCCACGAGCGTACGTCAACAAGTACCAGCAGGAGTCCCGAGAGGACGCGGCGGAGGGGGGCGGGGAGGGGAGGGAGGGTACACACCCTTGGGGTGTGCAGGGGTCGAGATTCAACTGGTGCAATGCGGCGTACCCCTTCGCTCATCCC
>JAATLQ010003889.1:20138-81336 GCA_013421005.1 Heliconius erato x Heliconius himera | reverse complement strand
AAAGTGAACCTAAAACCCTATTAGATTTGTTTACTTTTATAATCTCATAAGGAGAAGATGTTTTTCCAAACCTGAGAGTGGCACTTCAAGTACTTCTGACTATCTCAGTATCAATTGCTATCTACGATCAACGATGAAAAGAGAAAAATTTCAAATGATAACTTTGATAATATTATTGACTAGCGGCTCGCCAGCGGCTTCGCCCGCTTAAACTACATGATTATTGATTTAATAAGCAGAATTGATTGACAACTAAAATTATTTCTAATGTGATTTTTTATTACTTTAATCTGTAATATTCTAATATGATTTTTTTCCGACATTATCGTAATTTCTATAAGAATTTTTGATTGTTTCGAACTAAAAAATACGACCAATTTTGATATTTGATTTATAAAATATACATAAAGCTAATTATTTATTATACGAATATATTTTTGTAACATTACGTTCTTTTAACTTTAAATGTGCTGATGTCAGTTAATAATTTAATTTACTGCTTCAAAAACAGCCTTAAATGTTAAATTATTGGTTTGGATAAGGATTCATAATATTCTTTGTAAAATAACTGTAATAATTGCCTATCAACTCCTGTACACTTTTAAAATTAGTTACATATATTATTAGCTAAATGTACAATTGGTAAATATGTAATTATTACAGTGTACACGTAGAAAGGATGTTTTTAGGCATTTTGATACTTGATATTTCTTTCAAGATCAAATCGGTCTTTATCTCTATGTTGAATTAATTACGACTTAAACTTAACTGTTATGATTTATGAATCTCCACTAACAATTCAATTTTGTTTACTTTACTGTATAAAATATTGTATAATAGTGCTTCAAAAATATATATTTTTATCAACAATCATATAATCAAGACGTTTCGAATGTCATTCTTTTGCCAAGAATCTTACCAGCGCGATTGCTATATAACATTCGCAGGCAAACCAATCCCTTGAGTTCATTCAAATGACGTTAATTTTTTTTTAATGAACCGATTTTGATGATACAACTTTAATAGTTAAGTTGAGTTAAATAAAGCAATTAGTGAAACTTATACAACAACTTTTAGTAAATCGGTTCAGTACTTTCAGAGAAAAATGTGACCATGCATATCGACAGACAGACATAGGAAATTCAAAACAAATATTTTTGATTTCTATTATTCTTTTTATGTGTCCCTATATCCATTTCAGTCAAAATTACTAAATGTACAGACAAAATATTTTTACTGTCTTATTGTAAAGATGAACTTATAAGGTTAACTTATAAGGGAACCTGGGGGGCGCTAAAAAAATATTTTGCCCCGGGCGCACGTTGAGCTCGCTACGCCACTGTCCGGACGTGACAGTTGAACACTGTTCAGTTCAGTTCAGTTCTTATTTTGTGGCGCTTCGAGCGTGCCATGTGAGCGCTAAACACTTCGCTAATGTCAAGTTATATCACAGTAAATAAGAACCGTGACGTTTCCTATCATTCATCCTGTCATTTCATGTAAACAAAAAAAGTCGTTCTTAGAGCACTTAATGTTACATATATGTGCAGGTACTACATACTCATAGGTAAAAATTAAAATTTAATCAGCTTCACGCCGTATCCAGCACATAGCAAGGTAGGCTGAGGAAACCTAGTGTTAAGACACTCCGTTCCTCATTTTTCGCTTCGAATTCTGAAGGCATTGCATGTTGAATGACGGAACTCAACGCCGCGCTTTGCCTTGACACCAGAACGAAGAAATGAAATTATACATTTAAATAAATATTTCATTACCTCGAGTGGAGATTGAACCCACAGCCAGTCGTGATTACAGTCACAACTTGCGCACCTGCGCCACGACTGGCCTCTTTCGAGGTACCAACCAACTCTCATATAAAAAATAAAAAAAATAAATCAGCTTCACGCTATATCCCGCACACAGCAGGGTAGGCAGAGGGAACCTAGTGTTAAGACACTCTGTTCCCCACTTTCTGCCGAATTCTGGAGGCATTGCGTATTGAGTGGCAGAACTCAACGCCGCGCTTAACCTCGACACCAGAGCGAAGAAATGGAAATATAAATTTAAGTAAATATTTCATCTCGTCGAGTGGGGATCGAACACACAACCAGTCGGTTTTACAGTCACACCTCGTGCCGCTGCGCCACGACTGGCCTCTCATATAAAAATAATGCTAAAAAGCATCGCGGTCACAGCTCACTGCACACAGACGTAAGTCCCACATATTTCCAAGTATAATTAGAGCCACTTAAAATCGATACCTAGAAACCAATCAATTCTTCAATGACAACGAAACAAACCCTTATTATTTTTTATTCGATAATAGTCTCCTTGAATCACTTTAATGACAACGTTTGTTGTGCTAACGATTTGATTTTTATTCTGTTGTGTTAAGGTTCATTATGTATATTTTTTTATGATTTCCAAACTTTGTTGTAGGATTTCTCAAAGTATCTTATCCGCCAATTATACAGCGTATAATTGAATTGGATACAGTGACAATTTTCTATAATAATTCAAGAATTATACGGTATTTCTCGTTTTGTACTAATTTAAGTTAAATTTATAATATAAAATATTTCTATATAATGTTCAATTATTTATTCTATTGCAATTACATACTAAGGGTCATAAGGTTTTTAGCACAAACTTTAAACGACTAAACTTTTATGACAAATACTAAGTAATAATAAAATATTTGAGGTGGTTGTGGCGCATGGGCACAAGGGTGTGACTGTAACGCGACGGTTGTTGGTTCGACCCCGACTCGGGGAGTGAATCATTATTTATAAAAAAATTCATTTCGCTTTGGCACCAAGGCAAAGCCCAGCGTTGAGTTCAGCCACTAAACACGAAAAAAAAACATCAGAAAGTGGAGAACCTAGTATCTTAACACTATGTTCCCTCAGCCTACCCTGCTATATGAGGGATTCAGCGTGAAGCTATAATAAGTGTATAATTGTATATTTATATAAGTTATCATAAAATAGCTCAGTTTTTGCCTTCCTACATCAAATCCACTAAGGGATATTTTAATTGATGTTTCATAATAGTGAAAAAAGTAATAATTCAACGTCAACATAAAAAAAACTGTAACCTTAAACTTATATCAAACCAATTCTAATCTCGTCGTGGTCGTGGCTCAGTGGCACAAAGTGTGACTGTAAAACCGACTGGTTGTGGGTTCGATCCCCACTGGAGGAGATGAAATATTTACTTAAATTTATATTTCCATTTCTGGTTCGGTCTGGTGTCGCGGCCAAGCGCGGCGTTGATTTCTGACACTCAACAAGCAATGCCTAAAAAATTCGGAGTGTCTTAACTACTAGGTTCCCTCTGCCTACCCTGCTGTGTGCGGGATACAGCGTGAAGCTAATTTAATTTAATTTTAATTCTAATCTACAAAACTATATTAATAACCAAAAATAAATTTTCAATAATTATCCTCTCTTAACAACGAATGCCCTATACGCCATAATGGATATCACATTCCTTAGACAAGTACCGATAAATGAGAACGACAACAACTTGCGAACAACTCCAGGTTTCCCATTAAATATAACGATTGAAACTAAAAATATATGGACAGTGATGTTATTGGTGTTCGCAAATATCATCCTCCATTCTGATCGCAATCGACTTTATATCTTTCTTTATAAGATAGGTAGAGGAACCTGGGAACCTAGTGTTAAGACGTCCCTTCCCATGAATACACATCCGTATCCAGCGGAAAGTGCCGCCGAAATCAGAGAGTGGCGGAACTCAACGGCGACTTACTTACGTTGACTTTATTTATATGCTGCTCTTGATATTTAGGTATATTGTATATCACTAATTGTTAGTATCGATTTTAAAATATGTTGACCCAATATAATGTAAATACTGTAAATATAGATTTTTATAGGTGAAGGGAGTATTTTAACTGTATCACTTTTTGACATGCATTCTCCTGTTGTGTTACCTTATCTCTTTTTTAACGTACAATCTATTTGGTGTCTTCTCCATATAATATAACATTGGGGAGTAAGAGTTAATATGTTGCTTAGTATTGATTATAAATTTATAAATAATAATGACAAAAATAAAACACAAATAAAAAGAACAGGCAAGACAGCATCTGGAAATCAAGGCAAGCTTAGAGGCCAAGCTTAAAAAATGGTGATTTGACAAATGGGAATTTCTTAATGGTCTTCTGGGGGGGTTGAATTGAACCAGATTCCTTTCACCCCATTCTTGGTTGATGCCACACAAGAAGACACAAGTTTATTTCTGCACTGGTCGACGTTTTCCCGAGAAAGAACTTCGCTCCATCTGCCCCTTGGGGCGACTATCCACTAAAGTAAAAAGGCCAACTACAGTTTTTGATAAAAATACTTACTTTTTTATTCGCAAAATAATTGAAATATATTACATGCAAAGAAACGGACAATAGCTTTAGCGTACATTTTTTTTGTATCTAACATAGTACATAGAAAATCTAGAAGAATATTCCACTGGTACGACTGATCCAGGTTCTATCCCATATTAGGTCTATAATTTACAGAACATAAAACACCTGTTGATTTAATCATATTATAGTAAAACAATACTATAACACTAACCTCATTAAGCCATTTCGTTTGTTAACAAAATTTCTGCATAATAATATAATTATTAAGCTATTTACTGAAACTTATCAAAAGAATAAACTTGAGTTTATTAGATAAAATAAGGCGTAAGTGAATAATATTTACACAAATAAATAGTCAATTTTTCTAAATTACTGTCTTTATTTATAGTTACGATTTACTTTGTATAAAGAAATCCTTTTAAAGTAATAAGAAAAAGAATATATATGTATATACAGGGTGGTGAGTAGATAAATGTGCAAACTGATGAACAGGACAGGTGGCAGAGAAGGTCGTTTCCAATTGTTTTTTACCCTGAAATTTTACCGTTTCTGAGTATCGGCCATTCAAAAAAAGATCTAAATACCATATATGCGCAATCACCTTTTTCGAGAAAAAACTTGTATATTTCTAACACACCATTTCTAGTGAGTGAGCCAGAGTAAGAGATAGAAAAAAATTGAAATTAAAAAAAATCAGCTTCACGCTGTATCCCGCACACAGCAGGGTAGGCAGAGGGAACTTAATATTAAGACACTCCGTTCCGCCAAATTCTGGGAGCATTGTGTGTTGAGTGGCGGAACTCAACGCCTTTGTCACCAGAGCGAAGAAATGAAAATGTAAATTTAAATAAATATTTCATCTCCTCGAGTAGGAATCGAACCCACAACTAGTCGATTTTACAGTCACACTTTGTGCCCCTGCGGCACGACTGACCTTAAAAATTTTAAATTGAGATTCCTAATTCTTTTTTATCTCTTACTTTAAAGATAAGCAAATCTACAAAAAAATATTAGATATTATTAAACATAGTTACAACTACTAATATGTAGTCTTGAGCGATTTATTCCGAGGTAAATTATGTATTAAAAGTTTAAAGTTAGACTAACATTTGCTTGCTTGAAGTTGAAGACAAAGTGAAAACATCCTTTTTAAAATAATAGAACCAAAAATAATTTTAGGATAAAAAATAAGAAAACACCAATTGATAATAACATTTTTTTTTAACATTTTTAAAGTGTTAATCCACACTTGGGAAAGAAAAATACTTATTTAGAAAACCTATAAAAATTTGAACGTAGCGGGGCTCGAACCCGCGCCTCCTGGAAACCGACCAGGCGCACTATGCCATACGTTCTCATCAAGCTACGTTTAAATATTTATACGCTTGTTATAACTTATTTATGTTGTTAGCATCTCTGTAGGGAGATTTTTACAAATTTCCACTACCCAAAGATAATTACTAAGCTTACAGCTTGTGACAATTAAGAAAATATTTTTTTCAAAATTTGGCACCCGATAAAAAAGTAAATACTATAACTTTCAGTTGGCTTCCTGTTACATTGTTAAATGAGACATATATACATCAGAGAAAACAAAGTCGGTAAAAAAACCATAAAAATATTTTTTTCGAGCATTTGATTGTACACATAGTGTAAAAAAATTTAGATAATATATTTTTTAATATACGAATATTATTTAAATACTCTAATAATTTTAAGCGCATAGTACATTGGGTTAAAAACAACGCTGCATCTCGCTTTTCGCCGAATTTTCTACGCATTGTGTGTTGCTGTTTACGCTTCGCCTCGACTTCAAAGCGAAGAAATGAAAGTACTAAACAATTAACTTCATCAGGCGTGAGGGAACCCACAACCTATCACGTTTACAATCACCCACTTGCGCCCCTGTTTACTATAATTTTTTTATTAATTTAAAATATTGTAGAATCTACTATAATATGCCCATATTGTGATTTTAAGATATTTTTTCTTATACCTAGTTAAATTAGACTTTATAACTATAGTTCTACATAATATACGGTTATTGAATATATGAGCATATATTATAATGCAACGAATGGTTGTTGTCGGAGATATTGGATAATTTCTTTAGTATCTGATCTAAAAACATACCATCTTTTTTATATTAAAATGTAGACTAATGAACATTTACAATGGAAATAAATTGAAAATATTTTTTTGATATCAAAATGGTGATGATATAAGATATTTTTGAGTAACGGAATTCTACGCCGCACTTAGTCTATTAGAGCGAGGAAGAAGTAGAGGCCAGTCGCGGCTTAGAACCACAAGCGCGCGATTGTAAACACGAAAGGCTGTGAGTTCCACCACTCGAGGAAATTAAAATTTTTTCATAAGATAACGAAGCAAAGCGCGGTGTTGAGTTCCGCCACTCACATGCAAAGCTTCAAGAATTCACCGTAATGTGGGGAACAGAAGTGTCTTAATGAGAATGGAATATAGATTTCCTTAGGTTCCCTCTGCCTACCTCGTGAGTAGGATATAGTGTGAAGCTAAAAAAAGTTAAGTAACTCATTCACCTGAGTATGAATTAAATGCTTTTACGGTCGTTTTCTGTATGCGTCTTGACTTAATTTCTTTTTTCTTATTAAAAAGTAGGTACTTTACAGCAAATATAATAGATACTTTGTCTTTACGACAATTTTTTCTCAATTTTTTTTATAAACTATAAATATATTTTTTTTAAATAATTCATTTTATAAATTTGTAAGATAAGTCTTGACTAATAGATTATTAAGCCTGTGGCCGAAAGTAATGAAAAAATAATTTAGCATGATTTATAGCTTACTCAACCAACGCAAATTACTGACAGTTAGGGACGTTTAACTTAAATATTGGCTGCGCTTGCGCACTTCAATTTTTATATTAAATTGAAAAATAAAACACATCCGTCGTGAAAATATATATTATATAAGTATACTTGTGGCTGTACGCAATTTAATTTTCGTACTATCTTGTTTTCGTTGTTTTCGTTTTCATAGGAACATGGGCGTAGAAATAGAGGTGGCTGGGTTGTCCGTGCGTACTCCAGAATAGTCTGGTACCCACCCCAGAATCTACAAAAAATTAAGCCTGATTTTTTTAAAAAAGAACAGTTCATAACTTAAGACCTATAACAGTTCATAACTTAAGGCCTATGCGCAAGATTTTTGAAAAAAATAATTAATTAAAAGTAGAAAATAAAGAATAATATTGAAGCCATTGAGGCGTCTTCAAGCACGGTGACTTGGGAGATGTTTATTTTCAAATTATTGTTATAATTTTCCTATTATAGCAAGACAAAGCGCGGCAATAAGTTGTTCCACTCAACATGCAGTGTCTCTAATTTAAGCAAAAAATTGAGAATTAAGTGTCTTATCACTATCTATATATATTTTTTTAATATAACAAACCAAATCACGGGTGGTCACTAGCAAGCTAACTTTATACTTACGCAGACCAGGTTTTGGGGTTTCGATTTCGATCAGAGAGGTGATTTTAATAAATACAGGTTCCCGAAATGCAAATAAGTGACGTCCAAGTTTACGATGTAACATTAACTTGTATTTGATCGATACCCGATACTCGGTTCATATGTTATTACTGTATAATGATAATTATACAGCTTTATTACTTATTGTAAAAATACGACAGGTACTTGCTAGGTAACTAAGACTTTTTTTTTTCATTTCTTTAAATATATAAAATTAAAAAATTACGATCTAATTGTCAATTGATGAAATTTACTATAGCATTAAAATTACTTTTCACCGAAATTTCATGTTCGGAAAGCGGGGAGGGGAGTGTCTTAACACTAGGCCTAGGCCTAGGCCTAGGGGAGTGTCTTAACCTACCCTGCTACATGCGGAATTTAGCGTGTAAGAAAAAATGTGCTCGAAAAAGATATAAATTTTGTTTATTATGATTACGTACCTACCGTAAGAAATATAAGCGTAGGTATATGTATGCAAATTTAAATGTGTCATTTTTTATAAATATCTACAATAGTCAAGAAATTGGTATGGGATTAATAGGCGAATCCGTCTCACACTTGACCAGTTTTTATTGAAATTATGAAATCGCTTATAAATAACAAAGCTTAACTTAAAAAAACAATATCTTATATAAGTAGGTACGTAATGATCTTAAACCACAAAACAAAAATCACTTTAAACAGACATAAGACATTAATAATAAACGATTGTGTCAAAATACAAAATAGAGGCCAGTCGTGGTGCAGGGGCATGAGCAACTGTAAACGCGGCTGGTTACGGGTTCGATACTTCTCGAGGAAATTAAATATTTATTTAAATTTGTTTCTTCATTTCTTGGTTCTGGTGTCAGGGCAAAGCGCGGCGTTGAGTCCGCCATTCAACACGCAATGCCTCCAGAATTCGTCGTAAAACGGAAAACGGAGTGTTTTAATACTAGGTTTCTTCTGTCTATTCTGCTGTGCGGTTGATACAAAAAAAATCTACTTGACATAAAAACGTGCTTGGCTGTAAAAAGTAAATATTTTTACAAAAACAAAATCTAAGAATTAAAAAACTTCTATCTAAACCTTAATTTAAAAGAAATAAGGTTTTCTAAGTATTTATTAGATAATAAGCCTTATATGTCACATCCGTATATGTCAATCCGTCAACATTAGTCATTCCCACAGCATATCTTTCATGCAAATAGAACTGCTTTATGCCATTCAATCAGAATTTATACTGTTTGTTCTGACCGCCGATAATTACAGAATGTATACTTTTACGTTTAAATATCTTATAGGGTTACAAAATTGGTAGTATATCCATACTAAATTAGATCATGATAATTAACAAAAAACACTTACTATGTGTGAAGTTGATTTACAACTTCACGGTATAGGCTAGGTTCCCTACCTAGTATTAAGAAACTCTGTTCCCCACATTCGGCCGAATTTGACATGACACGAAAACGAAGAAATGGAAATATAAATTTAAGTAAATATTTCATCTCCTCGAGTGGGGATCGAACCCACAACCAGTCGGTTGTTACAGTCATAATCAAAAAAAATAAAATAAACTAAAACAAACCCTAAAATTTAAACCGAACATTCAAATCAAAAACAAAATTACATATCTAAAGTTATCCCACTTAAAGTATAAAAAACACATGGTATCCGGAAACGAGTCAATACATCTATCATTCACTGATATTAAGGTTTACATCATAAAGCGTTATGGACAATCATGCGGTTTCAATTGGATATCGACATCCCTTGTTCGGGGGGCGGTCAGAAATGGCTTATTTTGTGGCTTGGAAAACAATGGGAACGTGTCTTAGGGGTGGCTGGATATGTTTTTTTTAGTAATTTAAGTATGATAAAATATCGTCTTGTCCGCCAGTCGTGGCGCAGCGGCACAAAGTGTGACTGTAAAACTGATTGGTTGTGGGTACGATCCCCACTCGAGGAGATGAAATATTTACTTAAATTTATATTTTAATTTCTTCGCTCTGGTGTCGAGGCAAAGCGCGGCGTTGAATTCTGCCACTAAACACGCAATGCCTCCAGAATTCGACAGTAAGTGGGGAACGGAGTGTCTTAATTTTTGAGATATTTCTTGAGCAAATACGATTGTACGACAGCCATTCCCGTACTCCACGGCGCCCTTTTCTTCTTCTACTTTGTTATTAACAATTCTTTTTCCTTCTAATTTTATTCTCTTTTGGATTTAAAAATATTTTGTTTAACGTGCTAATGTATGATTTGCTTTCAAACTCCACATATCCTTAGTCATATTCAGATATGGATATGGAACTTAATATGGAATAAAAAAAATCTTTATTTAATTCCATAATTTAATTTTTAATTTCCAAAACAAATCCTATAGCATAATCTTCTAAGATTAAAACACATGCACAGCCCTACCCGAACAATGGGTCAAACCGGTCACCACCGTTTAAGTTAGGGTTAGGGAGTTATGTATCGGGTATCGTGGTCGAGCAATTACGGCGGCTTTGGGCCACCGCTGGCCCATAATGACCGCGTGTCGCAGAACGAGATTGTTGTTTAATTGTTTTTATCACTTGTACACCGAAAGTAACAGGTTCAATTCTAAATATAAGTTTCAATTTTGGTATAATATTCCACCCGATACGGTTTGAATGGTGATGTTGTTTTATGTTATGCTTCGTAGAAAGTGGAGGATTTTTGTTTGTGTGAAAGAAGTTGATTTTTTTTCTTGCTTACCCTGTTGTTGGGTTGAGACGACAACAAATTTTGTGGTCGCTTTATAGGTGCCGATAGAGACCACAAGGATTTTAACCTTCATTGAGTTTTCCACTTATCCCTTTTATTACAATATTTTTTTTTATTTAAATTATATTATAATATTTTCTATATTTTTTTAAGTTAAAGATTTTTGTTGTTAACTAGTCATCGCCCTCAACTTTGATTGCGTGAATTTTAAGGTGTAAAATGGAAAATCTTCATTTTTTTCTAGTACAAGTAGAGATTTTGAAAAAACTCTTTCTTAAGGCTCTTCTTTATTCTCTAACTCTCCTATATGCCATATTTCGTTTGTTCTTTTCTTAGTTTTTAATTAGGCATCCAGACCAAGCATGGCACTGATCAGTTCTTCAATGTCACGTTGCGTATGGGGAAATCACAAAAAAGATAGTATGGTAAAAAGAGATAATGTTCCACAATAACATACAACTGTTAAAAAAAGCTGCCAAATTCAAAATTTAAAATAAAAATAAACTCTCAATAATAACTAAATGTATTATTGTTTCACTATGCAAATTTCTAAACAACACAAATTCAACAAGTTTCATTAAATATTATAATGTATAAATTTAAATATAAACCTATACATGGAATAGAGGGTATATATCTAGTATAAAGCTAACCCGTTCCCAACTTTCCGCTGAATTCTCGACGTATTGCGTGTGAGTGGTGGAAATCAACACCGAACTTTACCTTGACACCAGACCAAAGAAATTATTTTTTTTAATTTCCGCGAGCAGGAATCAAACCCACAGCCACACCCTTGTACCGCTGCGCCACAATTATATCTATAGTTTCATTAACCTATCAACTTAAGTAGCCTTTAATCTTACACCAAAACCGTACACACAGACCAAGTCAATCCAAGGATTTTCCACACACAAACTCCATTTATACATCCTAAATCGAATTCTAATACGAAATCCATGAGATTAGGAGGCTAGCAAATATTTGTTTTGAACCGAGATTAAAACATTAGAGTGGTCAGTCCGTTTGCTCTACGCCGGCGTTTGTTTACGCATTGTATTAATTAAGCCGCGGCCTTCTGCGTGTTTACTGAATTATTAAAAATTAAATATAATCGAAATTAGGTAAATATAAAGTGTATGGTTTAATATTACGTATTGCTATTGCGTGTTATATTTGGATAGATCTACTATTAATAGGTGGCTCTAGGTCAAAAATTGGGAGTAATTTTTAGCAACAAGTTGCGGCGTTGAATTGCGCCACTCAAGACGCAATATTTCCAGAATCCAACGGAAAATGGGAAACAGTAGGGTCTTTAGAAGATCTATATCTTCTTAAGACCCTACTGTTTCCCACTTTCCATTCCATGTCTTAGCACTAGGTTCCCAGGGTTGCCGCTGTCCTGTCTCTGATCCTGTTAAGAGCGGGATACAGCGTGGAGGTGAAAAAACAAATATAACAGGTAAACCAATGAACTCAAGCTGAAGTAAGATCAAGATATCTCTCGAAATCAAACTACAGTTTGCTAAAAGATCTCGATCTATCAACTTACTTCAGTAATAATATGGCATTAGAAGAGTCATTTCGACTTTGACAGTTAATGCTCATTTTAGAGGAACCTTATACCTACACTGGGGTCGTAAGTTCCAGGTTCGAGTTTCTCCTTCTGTGACTAAATCTATGGAAGATTAAGAAATTTCCTCTCTACGAATTGTATATAAAAATGTAAAAGTTAAGGAAGCTGTATGTTTACATTCTGTCAATTTCAATACATTTGTTGTTAGCATATTTATTGTATAAAGTTATTATCTGACCTTATTTGTATTTTAATTTCTAAGTGATTTACAGTTTTATTATTATTAATTGTACTTTTGTAGCATTTGAACCTGCGTCCCTTACATGAGTAACACGACGACGCAATTTTTTTTACTTTCTTGAAATTCTTGAATTTTGGTTTTCCACGATATAGAAATAATTAAAATAACAAAAGTGAGTCTTAAACAGAGTCAAAGATACTTATTTAGAAAACGTATAAAAATTTGAACCAGTGGTCGGTTTCCAAGAGGCGCGGGTTTGACTCTCGCTACGTTCAATTTTTTATGAATAAATCAAAATTAAATCAACTTCACGCTGTATCCCGCACACAGAGGGTAGGCAGAGGAACCCTAGTGTTAAGACACTCCGTTCCCCACTTTCTGCCGAATTCTGGAGGCATTGCGTCTTGAGTGGCAGAACTCAACGCCGCGCTTAACCTCGAGCGAAGAAATGGAAATATAAATTTAAGTAAATATTTCATCTCCTCGAGTGGGGATCGAACCCACAACCAGTCAGTTTTGCAGTCACACCTCGTGCCGCTGCGCCACGACCGGCCTCAATACGTTTTCTAAATAAATATTTTTCTTTCCTAAGTGTGGAATAACACTTTAAAAATGTTAAAAGAGTCAAAGATGTCAAAGTTATACTATCATTACCTGTCTGACCAGCACAGCGCGTCGTCTCGATATCTGAAACGAAAATAGATCAATATTATTTATATTTCTAAAGCTCAGAACACTATTGCACTGACAACAATTATTGATTTTTTTAACCTTCATGCTGTATCCCGCACATAGCAGGGTAAGCAGAGGGATCCTAGTGTTAGGACACTCCTGGAGTTTCAATTCTTAAGGCATTGTGTATTGAGTGGCGGAACTCAACGCCGCGCTTTGCCTCAACACCAGAGCAAAGAAATTAAAATTTTAAAAAATAAATTTGCTCGAGTGGGTATAAAAATAAATTTGCTCGAGAGTAATCCACAATTTATCACGCTTGTGCCCCTGCGCCACAACTGGCTTCTGAACGAATACATTCTTCTCATCATTATATAGTAAAAACTATTAATTTATAAATATCTTGTTAAAGATCAAATTCATCTTAAGAATCGAGTCTCAAGATAAAAAAAAAGAATTACAGAGGCAAGAGACGACCGATAATGAAATATTCTGTATTTAAAGTTAAACATAACCGCGACAATTGCGATTGGACCCTACAAGAATATACACTTTTCTGAATGTGGCTTGAAAGAAAATTATATATCTCTATTATTTAGTTTCACGCTGTATCCCGCATACAGCAGGTTAGGGAAATAGAGAAAATGTAAATATTTCATTCTTCGGTATTCTTCAATAGGGAGAACCTAACTCATAAGCGTAGTGTTTACATTTAGACGCTGCGTTTTGATGGGTAAACCCTATATTTTTTTAACTTTTTTATTTTCTTCAAACGTAGCGGGACTCGAACCCGCACCTCCTGGAAACCCACCAGGCGCTCTGACCCTAAGCTATACGTTCTCATCAAGCTACGTCGAAATTTTTATACGCTTGTTACAACTTATTTATGTTGTTAGCATCTCTGTAGCTACCCAAAGATAATTACTTATCGTCTGGCAAGAGAGAATGCTATTTATTAAATATTTAAAAAAAAATTAAAGTGTAATTCCACACTTAGAAAAGACAAATACTTACTCGTACTAAGTATTTTTCTTTCCTAAGTGTGGAATAAAATTTTAAAATTGTTAAAAAAATATTCATTCCTCCATTAGGAGTCCAGTAACTTAAAACAGAGCTAATGTAGCTCCTCAGCATCTTTCCAAACCCGATGGCCTTATAATGATAGTATTTTACTCAAGGAAAACAAGTATTTACTAGCAGTAGAATTTTGTAGTAATACATGCTATATTTCTAGTAGGGTACAATTGTATAAAAATCTAAATAAAAGTTTTATAGAATATTTACACTTATGAGGCCGGTCGTGGCGCAGCGGCACGAGGTGTGACTGCAAAACCGACTGGTTGTGGGTACGATCCCCACTCGAGGAGATGAAATATTTACTTAAATTTATATTTCCATTTCTTCGCTCTGGTGTCAAGGTTAAGCGCGGCGTTGAGTACTGCCACTCAACACGCAATATCTCCAGAATTCGGCAGAAAGTGGGGAACGGAGTGTCTTAACACTAGGTTCCCTCTGCCTACCCTGCTGTGTGCGGGATACAGCGTGTAGCTAATTTAATTTTTAATTTTTTTAATTTACACTTATTTATATTTATTTTTTTATGATGATATTAACACTTTTCTCAGATTATATAAAAAATTATATACTTGGACTAGTTTTTGCCTTCGGCTTTCTGCGTGGTAAAATAAAAGTAACCCACAACCTGTTGTGGGTTCAATTTCCACTTTGAAATTAAATATTGAATATTTTAACTTCTTCGCTTTTCGCGTTTATTATATATTTTAACTTGTCGCGTTTGAAACGATCGCGTTCCTACGCCACAGCTGGTCTCAGGTAATAAAAATAGAATATGAACTATATTATAACACGTTAATCCTGGCTTTCTCAATGAAAAATAAATTCGATTCCTGAGATTTGTGCATTACACCACACAAATAATATTATTAGTAACAGAGAATATTATAAACAACATTTCCTCAACAACTCTATACATCTTCGACATAGGCTATTCTCAAAGTCTACGACCTCCCTGGCGATAATGAATAATTCAGATCCCCGAGCTCAGTACAGCGTGGTTACATTATTAATAGGTAATAGTCAAACGCATTACAGCCTATGTAAGAGCTGTATAGGAAATATTTGATTAAAATTATTGTATTTTATTAATGTCTGGTTTTAGGGAGGTCATTTTAGTTGTTGGTTCTGATAAATGAAAGTTATTACAGCTTCACGCTGTATCTCGCACACTGCAGGGTAGGAAGAGGGAACCTAGTGCTAAGACACTCCGTTCCTTTCTGCCGAATTCTGGAGACATTGCGTGTTGAGTGGCAGAATTTAACGCCGCGCTTGTCTTCGACACCAGAGTGACGAAATGGAAATATAAATTAAAGTAAGTAAGTAAGTAAGTAATTTAAGTTTCATCTCCTCGAGTGGGGATCGAACCCACAACTAGTCGGTTTTTACAGTGACACTTTGTGCCCCTGCGCCATGACTGGCCTCAAAGTTATTACGTTTAATGATTATTTCAAAAATCATGTTTGTTGGTTGTTTACTTTGTTAAAAGTAATCAATAATAACATTTTTAGGGTTCCATAACTCAAAAAGAAAAAACGAAACCACACAGACGGACAACAAAAGATCCTATAAAGAATCACTTTGTTGTCCGTTTGTGCGTTTGTCTCTGCGAATATTCTCTATTCCGAGATCGCGTAGAGATATCAAGCTTAAATGAATAGCCATATTAATATTCAAGTCTATGGTCTGCAGCACCTAAAAATCAAGCGTTTAAATCAACGCAATCAAAGATACGAGCATTAATGCATCGACTTTTACTGTATTTTGTATGAAATTTGCCGCGCAATAAAGCCTATTAGGTACCTTCCGTGGACCTACAGTTGAGAAATTTGGCACGAACTAAGAACTTACAATAGAAATGAAAGAAAAAATCCAAAAAGTGAAAAGTTATAGATATTATACAAATAAAAAATCATTACAAACTATAATTCATTTCATACAAAAGAAAAAGTGAAAATGTCGAACGTCAAATATTTTTTTTTAACATTTATTTAGGTAACATTTATCATTGGCACATAATCCTGAAAACGGTACGGAACCATCACGCGAATCCGACTCGCATCTGACCGATTTTTTATAAAAACCTCAAATTTATTTTAAAACTTTTTAAATATTTATTAGGCTCCATTACTTTCCTTCATAATAAGAAAGCATAATTAACAAAACATTACAACATTATTCCATTCAAAACCAACATTTCTATGTTATGTATTGAAATGCTAACAACTCATTCTAATGGTCGAGTCGAAACTGTGGCAGTAGAAATTGTCACAAGCAAGGCTTCAATACAGTGAATGGCTTTTAGGTAAACATGATTATTTACATTTTTCAATAGAAACGTGCCTTAGTTTCATACTTTCATCGATAGTATGGGTATTGTTATAATTTAAGCATCTAGAGATTTTTTTTATCAGCTTCACGCTGTATCCCGCACACAGCAGGGTAGGCAGAGGGAACTTAGTGTTAAGACTCTCCGTTCCCCACTTTCTGCCGAATTCTGGAGGTATTGCGTGTTGAGTGGCGGAACTCAACGCCGCACTTTGCCTCGACACAAGAGCGAAGAAATGAAAATATAAATGTAAGTAAATATTTTATCTCCTCGAGTGGGGATTGAACCCACAACCAATCAATTTTACAGTCACACTCTGTGCCCCTGCGCCACGACTGGCTTCACTTTCCATTTCCACTTTTTTCCGTTCTCCACTTTTCCACACAAATTCTGAGTATTATTAAATGTTTCGTTTTCCGGATTGAAAATCGAACCCACTACTTGCTCTCCTTAACTGCGCCACGACTGGCCTCAATAATGCACAACATAACAAATATTTTATCAATATTTTTCTCTTTATGATAATCCTGAGCAATATCTTTATGTAGCGAAATTTTGTAAAAATGTCCCTACAGTGATGCTAACAATATAAATAAGTTGTAACAAACGTATAAGAATTTCGACGCAGCTGGATGATAACTTATGGCTTAGTAGTCGGAGCACTCGGACGGTCTCCACACGGTGTGGATTCAAATACCGTACACTACGTTAAATTGTTTCCATAAACTGCTAGGTAGGCAGTAGAAAGCTACCATCAAGTCAATTCATTCTTAACTGTCCACCAGATTTCGTGATATTGCCCGGGCAGTGGCGTAACTTAACGCCACACTCAAAGTGTACGTCACCTACCTACCCAGCTATATAACAGCGGGATACAGCGTGAAACTAATAAATTAACAAAAGAAAAAAATATATAAGTCATTATAAACAATCGTTTACTAAAACAGTGACGCTCATACACAGCGATGCAATAACGTCGCGTTTTGAATTTAAACTCTCTAATTTAGGACGTTCGGCACTCGCGTTTTCGCATAAAATTACAATCACACACATCCTTACTCAGCGAAATTGCTGTAATATTGTATGATGTAATGTATTATATGATCAATATACCTAAGTTTTATTTTGCCTAAAAAATTGTTTAAGCAGAAGCCAGTCGTGGCGCAGCGGCACAAAGTGTGACTGTAAAACCGACTGGTTGTGTGTTCGACCCCTACTCGAGGAGATGAAATATTTACTTAAATGTATATGTCTATTTCTTCGCTCTGGTGTCGAGGCAAAGCACGGTGTTGAGTTCTACCACTTAACACGCAATGCATCCGCAAGTTCCATCTGTCTACCCTGGTATATGCGGAATACAGAGTAAAGCCAAAAAATAAATTAAAAAATCAGCTTCACGCTGTATGCCGTACACAGCAGGGTAAGCAAACAGAACATAGTGTTAAGACACGCCATTCTTCATTTTCCGCCGAATTCTGGAGACATTGCGTGTTGAGGGATGGAACTCAACGCCGCAATTTGCCTTGACACCAGACCAAAGAAAAAAAAGTAAAAGTGAAAATATAAATCTAAATAAATATTTCATTTTCTATAATGGGGATCGAACCCGAAACCAGACGAGTTTACAGGCACGCTTTGTGCCCCTGCGCCACGACGACCTCGTTTATTATTTAATTTAAATATAAATATTTTTATTATTTAATATAAATAATTATTAACAACAATATTATAATTATAAGGCCAGTCGTGGCGCAGTGGCACAAAGTATGACTGTAAAACCGACTGGTTGTGGGTTCGATCCACTCGAGGAGATGAAATATTTACTTAAATTTATATTTCCATTTCTTCGCTCTGGTCTCGAGGCAAAGTGCGGTGTTCTACCACTTAACACGCAATGCCTCCGGCAGAAAGTGGAGAACGAAGTGTCTTAACACTACGTTCCCTCTGCCTACCCTGCTTTGTGCTGGATACAACGGGAAGCTGATTTATATCTTTATTTAATTGTTTTTTAAGCGCTGAACCAAACATACTTTTGCTATACTTTACTATAGATGTATAAATAATTGAGTTTAAACATTAATTGATTTGAATACAACATTTGTATTATTATTTAATATAAATAATTATTAACAATATTATAATAATATAGCTATTAGCCGCGAGGGCACATGTCACGTGTGGTTTACGACGCCAAGTTCGATCGTTTGGAACTTTGGTTACAGTAATTATACGGATTAGCGCGAACTTCGATAAATGTTTGAACGTGACTGTTTTGGTATAACTTTTACTGTTATATAGGTAGTAAATATGTTGAATTGTGTCTGGTTATTTTTTATATTAACTGGTTTTAATGATTGTTTTTTTCTATAGAATTAGCCATTTAGATTTTAGTTTTGATATTTTTTTTTCTCAGTTTTGGAGGCATTGCTTGTAGAGTGGTGGTATTCAACGTCACGCTTTACCTCGTTTCCAGAGCGAGACAGTAAAATATTTATTATATCCTTTAACAAAGTGGAGATTGAACCCACAACTTAACGCGTTTATTGTCGCACAGTTGTGTCCCTAATCATAAATCTTATCAATTTTTTTAAATAGTAATAATTGATATATTTTTAATCTGTATTACGTACTTTTTAAATATAGTATCACATTTTTCTTCTGTAATTTGTCAGCATATTAAAAAATACCTCACTCTGTCTCTATTATAAATAAAAAAGAGTAGCCAACAACAGAAAATTATTCCATAACCTATTTAAGTAATTCCAAAAATATACAATATTTAAATATAAACACTCCCCTAAATAAGAATCAACCCCCAACAGTCTCATGTAGTCAACGCTACCAAATGAAAAGCTTTAGATTTATTATGAAATTTAATAAAAAAGAATCAAATCAAATCGGCTTCACACTGTATTCCGCACACAGCAGGGTAGGCAGACTTGACATAATGTTAAGACTCTCCGTTATCCATTTTCCGCTGAATTCTGGAGGCATTGCGTGTTGTGTAGCGGAGCTCAACGCCACGCTTTGTCTCAACACCAGAGCGAAGAAATGAAAATATAAATTTAAAGAAATAATAAAAATTATTTTTTTTTCCCGAAAAAAACGGAAAAAGTTAAAATAAACGACACCATTATGCATGTCGATGTAACGCGAGCTGGAGGCGATAAAACGCGAAATGACAGGTCGCGGGTGTTGACAATAGTCCCCGGAACTTCTTAAACAGAATTCGATTAGGTTTTATTACGTTAGTTATTCGAGTATTTGAATGAAATGCTCATGTTTCCGATACTGAATGTGTTCTAATATACTTAAATGAAGGTTATTGATGTAGATGATAGAGGAGAGAAAAGGAATGGTGTATTTGCTTGTTTTCCATAATGTTACACAAGGAGAAACTAGTGTCAAAACACCTCTTTTCTTTTTTTCGCTTGCATCCATAATATGAACGAGAGTAGCGTCGCTTAACGCCGTACGTTGTCTTACCAAAGCGAGATAAATACAGTAGTTTATACTCTGAATGAGAATTGCTACCAAAACATGGTGTTTATAGTCAAACGCTGATCCACTCTCCATGATAGTTCCTCAATATTTACAAACTATTTATTATTTTTTAATTTTTTTAATGTTTTTTTTTTATAATAATTTAAATTATATAGTCGATTCAATTATAGAGAAACGATTTTGCTATGGACTGCAGGACGAATAACTGGTGGCAGTTGGCTTCCCAACCCATTGTTAGGACACTCCTCTTTCCTCCAAATTTCAAGAACACTATGTATTGATTACCACTCAACTCAACTTTGTGTTAATATCAAAGTGAGAAAATTTAAATAATACATTCCCAGAAAGGGAATCGAAACCACAATCAGATGGCGGCCTAATGCGTTATGACTATCGATGCGTTACAAACAAATCATTTATGTTTAAGTCAAGTTGAACTAGCGAAAATTTAAAAGTAAATATAAATCATCAAAAAACCCGACAAAGACGAAAAGCGGAGAAATGTGTTAGGTTTTCTGTTTCTTGTCTCTATAAAAAAAAAAAATCTAATCAGCTTCACGCTGTATCCCGCACACAGCAGGGTAGGCAGAGGGAACCTAGTGTAGACACCTCGTTCCCCACTTTCTGCCGAATTCTGGAGGCATTGCGTGTTGAGTGGCAGAACTCAACGCCGCGCTTAACCTCGACACCAGAGCGAAGAAATGGAAATATAAATTTAAGTAAACATTTCATCTCCTCGAGTGGGGATCGAACCCACAACCAGTCGGTTTTACAGTCACACTTTGTGCCACTGCGCCACGACAGGACATTTTTCTATAAAAAGATTCTTAAAATAATATTTTACTTCTTAATCTAAGGAAATTCTAGACGCTTCCAAAATACAAATTCACTTAGAACATTTTAAAAGTCGTTGCGGATATGTAATATGTAGTCGTAGGTAACGCGAGAGAGACTGCAGTTTTACGATCGCATCAACGCCGCTGTATTGTTCGACATATTTCATTTTGCAAATTTACACCCTTATTCGATGGTGTTTTATTAAAAAATTTTCGGCAAGAAACACGTGTGTGAGATGTTTTTCGCCATGTTTTGGTATATTTTAAGTAAATAAGATATTTTTACTGGCCTATGTTTTCTTATAAAGTGAATATTTTGTGTTGATTGTTTTCTTCTCTCTCTTACTCTCTCATCTTCCCGCTGTATCCCGTAGGGTAGGCAGAGGGGGCCTAGTGCTAAGACATTCGGTTTCTGCCGAATTTTTGAGGCGTGTTGAATGGTGGGACTCCGCTGCGCTTGCCTTGTTACCAGAATGAAGAAGTGAAATATTCATAAATAATATGTTATTCATCCGAGTGGGAATCGAACCCACAACCGTCGCGTTTACGGCCACACGCTTCAGCCACTGCGCCACGACGGCCTCGCTGTTTTCTTACACATTTATTATGCTGTTAATAAAGAGTAGATTTATATAAAATCAGACTCATTAATTGCTATATAGGTAAGTAAAAAGTAAATACTTCGTAGACTACATTAAAAAGAAACCAAATAAAAAAAATATTTTATCGTTGATTAAACAACATGTCTATTAATAATAAATAATCCATGTTTTCGGAAACCTAACCTTATTGATATTGATAATAAATTATTAAAAGCATTTTACTGATGACCAATGGAGCCGTAGTGGTTGTAAACGCGACGGTTATGCGTTCGATTCCCACTCGCGGGAATTAATTATTTTCACGAATCACGAAAATTTACCAAAAAGAGGGCAAAGAAACGTAACACTGTAACACAACACACAAGGTTCCCTCGTTTACAAAAAGCAATAAAATGTACTAAATAACATCTATATTGCAACAAACAAACATAACATATATGTATATATACATTTCGAAAGTCATTCTAATATCGAGAGCGCGGGCGTCGCGTCGCGCATACTGAGTAGATTTTAACGCTGAAAGGGCCCCATCCGGTGGTGCTTTTCGTGAAAATGCGAGATATATATCTAGGTATTTCAAATAAAAAGATATTTTTTAAGCCTTTCGTTACATTGCTGGCCATGTTCTGTTCCATTCATATTAGTTCTTGAATATATGATGTGCTTGTAGTATAAGGCCAGTTGTGGCGCAGCGGCGCGAGGTGTGGCTGTAAAAACCTACTGGTTATGGGTTTGAACCCATAACCACGGATTGATCCCCACTCGAGGAGATGAAATATTTACTTAAATTTATATTTCCATTTCTTCGCTCTGGTGTCGAGGTTAAAGCGCAGAAAGTAGAGAACGGCGTGTATTAACACTAGGTTCCCTCTGCCTACCCTGCTGTGTGCGGGATACAGCATTAAGCAATTTTTTTTTACTTAATTTTTTATTTTCTTTAGCTTCACCCTGAAACCCGCTCATAGCAGACTCTCCGGTCCCATTAAGACATTTGCATTTTGAACTTTCCATAATTTCGCGCATTATTTCTTTACCAGAACGGGAAAATGAAAATATTAAATATATAATTTCCTCGAGTGAGAATCGAACCCCCAACAGGTAAATAAAAAATAATCTAGAAAAAAAACGCATATCCTTTATATGGTTTGACGTATCTATGATTATGCGTCAGCACTCTAGATGTATAAATTCTATGCAACAAATATATTCATAGCAATAAGATAACTATAAACACAATATCTTATTTAAACTATTAAGAACATGTCCCGTCAAAAACATAAATGTGAAATGAGAGCCAAGTTAAATATTAAGTAATGCCAGGTACTTAAGCTCACTTAAAGTGCCGAGTCCTATGTTCACTCGGGATAAAATTGAAGCTCTAAATTTGACTTGGTTTCCAGGAGGCGCGGGTTCGAGTCCCGCTGCGTTCAAATTTTTATACGTTTTCTAAATAAGTATTGGTTTACTAGTTATAAAGGACTCAAAAGCTTGAAATGGTTCGTATAAAAGCACACATTATGCGTTTTAATCTTTTTAAACTTGGCTGGACGCGCTGGCGCGTGCCTTAATACTACACAAAGTTCAAATTCTCCACAACCATGTACAATAAATAAAATAAATCCGCTTCACGCTGTAGGCAGAGGGAACCTAGTGTTAAGACACTCCGTTCCCCACTTTCTGCCGAATTCTGGAGGCATTGCGTGTTGAGTGGCAGAACTCAACGCCGCGCTTCACCTCGACACCAAAACGAAAAAATGAAAATAAAAATTTATGTTAATATTTCATCTCCTCGAGTGGGAATCGAGTCCACAACCAGTCGGTTTTACAGTCACACTTTGTGCCCCGACTGGCCTCACAATATCTACAATAACATATCAAAATACATAAAAACTATAGAACAAAAGACTCCACAAAGTAACCAAAGCCAGTGAAAACAAACTAACTTAGCGTCCGCTCGTTAATAAACCAAACAAATCCAGCCAGCTGTATATGATTACAGAGGAAAGCAATTAGCCAATCTTAGACAATAGTGAAGATAAACTGAGATACCTGACACCTTGTTGACTTTGTAAATTACTAGAGGTATTTATATTAAAGTGCTACTTTATAAAAATATCGGTTTTGTTTAGCTTCTCGCATTTGAAAAGTAGGCAGAGTGTTGAGACACTCCGGCCTGACTACGAAACGATGATTATTGAGTGGCAAAGTCGCGCGTTGGCCTTGTAAATTATAAGAGGTATGTATATTGAAATAGTAGTTAATTAGTAAAAATCAAATCAAATCAGCCTCACGCTGTATCCCGCACACAGCAGGGTAGGCAGAGGTAACCTAGAGTTAAGACACTCCGCTCCCCACTTTCTGCCCAATTCTGGAGGCATTGCGTGTTCAGTCACACTTTGTGCCGCTGCGCCACGACTGTCCTCATAGTTAATTAGTATGTACATTGAAATGCATGCTACCTATTAAATGTATAAAAATATAGTTTTTGTTTAGCGTCTCGCATATGAAAATTAAGCAAAGAGTTAAGACACTCCGTCCTCTGCTCTCCGTCCAATTTCGAAATAATCTTACACATAGTGAAGATAAACTAATATACTTGACACCTTGTTAGCCTGACGTTCCGTGATGACTTTTTTATTGGCGTTGACATTATGTATTGTCTTTCCGCTGAATTCTTGAGGCATGATAATTGGTGGAACTCAACGCCGCAACCTGAGTTAAGAGATGAAAATATTGCATTTCCCACTTTTCGCTGAATTCTGGAGTTATTGCGTGAAGGAACTTAACATCGCGAATTGCTTCGTTACCAGAACGGGAAAATGAAAATATTAAATAATATATTACCCCCGAGTGAGAATCAAACCCGCAACCGTCGCGATTACAATCGACTGCCACAAAGGTAAGAAATAATCCAGAAAAATAATTTCAAAGTGTTGCTAAACACAAGGTACATTCAGAAACACAACAAACATTGAGCAACATTATCAGCTCGCCGTTGTATCGAGTCGGAATCGATAATTTTCTATCAATGACCGCCACAGACCGCTTATTATAGGAAAAAAAGAAATAACTATACGTAAGATTATATGTGTGGTGTTTAGGTAGTATGGACACACCTCAATATCGATATTTATATATTATTAGTTATAAAATATAGACGATATTTGTTGGTAGTAAAATAATAAAATACTTATATGTTGCTTATTTGGTTTCGCTTTTTGAAATATTACAGGAGACCATGGGTGTAGAAATGAGGGGAATGAGGGGGAGGGTGGTGGGTGGAGTTGCATGTATGTGTGTCCGAACCCTAAAAAAAACCTTTACATAGGCATATCGATAAGGCATCATAGTCTAAGCTAAAGTCCTAAAGCAAAATTTGAAAGTAGTTTTTCGCAGATATGGACACATTGAAGCACAGTAGGCGCAGAATCAAGAATCGAGTGTTAAGTACACTTCGTTTCCCACTTTCCGCCAAATTATGGAGGCATTGCGTGTTCAGTGACGGAACTCAACGCCGCGCTTTGTCTCGACACCAGAGCCATGAAATAAAAATATAAATTTAAGTAAATATATTAAATGTAAAAAGATTGAAATGTAATTATAGATTTTTCTATAATACACCTTGACTAACTACACCTAGAATCTAGTCTACTTAATAATTAATCACTTACAATAAAAAATCAGCATCGTACAGCAACAAACATAAACTATAAATGTATAGTATATTGTTTCCTATTAAGTCAATACTTAATAGGGTAATATGGGTAGTAATATGACACAAGAATATACTGAAGTGGAAATTTGTAAGCTAGTTCCGAGCAAAATTAAGAAATATATATATTTCGAGGCCATCACAAAAATTTATAATACATCTAACACTCATGTACAAAATAATATAATTTAAAATCGTATACAAGTCAGAATACCTGCCTTGTATACTTGTATAGAATGACTCTAGGATTAAAGTAAATCTCTATTATTATTATTATTATAAAGCGGTAGAATTTGTTTGTTTAAACTGTAATTCTCGTTTAAATTGAAAAAACCTTTTTCAATTGGATTTTCAGTTTTTCCAGTAAATTTTGATGTAATTACATTACATTATGTTAATGATCTCAATGTAATCCACTCTTATTTATTTCCATTTACCACAGAGGGTGCAGAGTTAAACTCCATATAAACAGTATCAAATAATGATAAAACTTAAATTATGACATTTACTTTTTGGTCTTCTCATCTTACTGTCTCACAATTATTCGAAACGATAATTTTAATAAAATATCTATTTTACAGCCGAGCAACTTTGGTTGTATTTTGTGAAATTTTTACTTATTCCAATAAACATCTGTTTTTTTTTTAACTTTTATGCAATTGATAATAAAACGAATATTATTGGTAAATATAACACTATCCATAGACTATCTATTACTTGTGTACACACACTCTTTTGCTTTTTTTCAATTAAACTTTTTAAATTAAATTTAAACCGCAAGTAAAAAATAAGTGACTTATCCACACCATACCCAACCATATAAGTTTCCATTGTAATATCAAATCAGGTATAATTCTCGTAATCGCACTCATTGCTCGTAACCTTTCACACCTGACGTACATTAAAGTTTATATTAATGTCCAAAATTAAAGAAATATACTTATTCCGAGGACATCGTGGAGCGAAAAGCGACAAGTTGTGGGTTCGATTTCCACTCGAGAAAATGAAATATTTTCATATTTATAATTTTTTCTCTTTAGCGCAGTTTCCTAGCACCAGATTACGGTGGAAATAGGGAAACGGACTTATCTCAATGAACGGAGTGTCTTAACATTAGGTTCCCATGTTCCCTCTGTTTACCCTACAATGTACCGTGTACTTGCCACAGCATGAAGCTAAAAAGCCTTAGCCATATTTAATAATGATATCTTAACAATCTGTTGACATTAATTTATTAATGTCTAGAATCTTAATATAAATTATTATGAAATAATTTACTACCTAATAAATCAGTAGTAATAGACATTCCTTACCTTTGTTAGGTCTTAAGTTCAATTTTAAAGCAATATTTTTAAGGTATAGCCTTAGACGTCGACACTTGCTGTAATTATTATATTGTTTTTGATATTATAATAATTTAATGATTTTAGAATTGCTTAGTTAATTTTACTTTAATAGATACGTCGTTTTAGTATGATATATGTATTTTCTACACAGATTATTAAATTTTATAGATACAAAATATGGTTATAGATACTCTTGTGTAGAGTTAGTTTCAATTTTTTTATGCATATCCAAATCAGCTTCACGCTGTATCCCGCACATAGTAGAACCATAGTGTTAAGACACTCCATTTCCCAATTTTCGCCGAAATCTGAAGACATTGCGGTTGAGTGGCGGAAAATATAAATTTATATAAATTTTTCATTTCGTATCACTATACGAATAAATACGATCAAACCCAGAAGTCTCTGTTTTCAATAAAAAAAATTCGTTTCCCCACTTTCCGCAGAATTCTGAACGACTGAATGTCGCGCCTTGACCCATGTCCTCGAATGAAGCACGCTTGTGCCCCTGCGCCTGGCCTCAATTATATTTTTTTTTCAGCTTCACGCTGTATCCCGCACACAGCAAGGTAGGCAGAGGGAACCTAGAGTTAAGACATTCCGTTCCCCACTTTCTGCCAAATTCTGGAGGCATTGCGTGTTAAGTGGCAGAACTCAACGCCGCGCTTAACCTCGACACTAGAGCGAAGAAATGGAAATATAAATTTAAGTAAATATTTAATCTCCTCGAGTGGGGATCGAACCCACAACCAGTCGGTTTTACAGTCACACTTCGTGCCGCTGCGCCACGCCAGTTTGTACTAACAACGTTCAGCACGTACACCATCCACAAAATGATATATTCCAGATATCCACAAACCCAACAATATAGAGAATAAATCGATAAATTTACACCGATCACAAAATAATCACTTTAACTCTCCGCAATAATTACAGTAATAATCACACGTTTGTTCGGAATAAGCCATCGTTAGACTGACTCACGGTTTAAACTAATATGTGTTGAAATTTAAACCTTAAGTTCTGAAAAATAAAGTTTAAAACGTTATTTACAACTAAGATATGTCTAATTTAGTATTGTATTGAAAAGTTAACCTTATTCTTATAATAATTGAGTTCAAATTGCAATGTTTTAATCTGGCAGTTAGCTAACCTTCCGTCCAGTAACGGTAATAGGTATTTTCACACGAACATACAGAGACATTTCCGGGTATTTTTCGGTAATATTGTTAAGCTACAGTGTTAATGGCGTTGGCTGGAGATCGCGAGAGGTTGTTAGAAATTTTTGTCATTTCTAAACGATATTTTTAAGCGTTATATTTGAAAAGTTTAATCGGCCGATTCGTTTTTTCGAAGTTTGTGTAGTGTCTGCTTTCTCTCAAATAAATAGGAGCTATGTAAATTATTGGTCTTAGCACAAATATTGCTATGAAACGTTGCAGTGCAGTGGCACAGCGTTTGACTGTAAACGTGACGGTCGTGGGTTCGAATTGTAATCTTATTTTGTTATTATCATTTCTTCGCTCTGATAACAAAACAAGGTGCAGCATTGAGTTACTCAACCCAACAGCTCGCCCAGTGCTCAGCAGCTCTCGAAAATTTGGCGGAGAGTGGGAAATAAAGTGTTATACCACTAGTTCCCTCAGCCTACCTACCAGTGGGATACGGTATGGTGCTAAAAAATATACATACAAAAAAGTGAAACGGAACTAATATAATATTTATTTAGAAAACGTATAAAAATTTTTGCACGTAGCGGGACTCAAACCCGCGCCACTGATCACTGAGCCATACGTTCGAACGAATGTATGGCTCAGTGGTCAGTGCGCCTGGCCGGTTTCCTGGAGGCGCGGTTTCGAGTCCCGCTACGTTCAAATTTTTATACGTTTTCTAAACAAATATTTTTCTTTCCTAAGTGTGGAATAACACTTTAAAAAATGTTTAAAAAAATTAATATAATGTTATATGACAGCAGTAGCAGACATTTTCACATTTATTTTCATATACATGTTTTAAATCCAACAGCTAGAATAGTCCTAATGCTAGAGTAGTCCAATAAAATAGTATTTAAATTAGGCATATCGTTGAGATAAAAGTACCTAATAGATTTTATTTATGAGGAATCGAATAAAATGAATCGTATTAAACTTCATGACTTAGAAGGAGTCGAAAACATTAAAAACGAGAGAGAGATAGCTCTCTCACGTTTTTAAAATTTTCACTTCGTTCGGTATTTTCTGAATTTTGTTTATATAAAACGGAGCTCCACGCTTTTCCGCATTGCCCGAGAGGCAGGGGAGGAACCTAATAAAAGATATTCCGTTCCCAAATTTTTACCCAATTTTTTAAATATTGTTTGAACTTAACGCTGCCTATATGATGCAGAATAAATCAAATCAAAAATCAGCTTCACACTGTATCGCGCCCACAGTAGGTTAAGCAGAGGGAACCTAGTGTTAAGACACTCCGTTCCCCACTTTCTGCCGAATTCTGAAGGCATTGCGTGTTGAGTGGCAGAATTCAACGCCGCGCTTTGCTTCGACACCAGAGCGAAGAAATGGAAATATAAATTTAAGTAAATATTTCATCTCCTCGAGTGGGAATCGAACCCACAACCAGTCGATTTACAGTCACACTTTTTGCCCCTGCGCCACAACTGGCCTCATAAACAAAATATATTTAAAAAATACTTAATGGAACTAAACTAATATTAATCACAATAATAATAACGTATATATTTTTTTATTTTGCATAACATTTAATAATGCGACTGGTTGTAGGTTCGATCCCCACTCGAGAAAATGAAATATTTTTTAAAATTTAACATGTCTTCGCTCAGAATAACAAGGCAAAAGCGCGACGTAGAGCTCCGCCACGCAACACCTCGAATTTGGCGGAAAGGTTAGAACGGAGTGTCTCAACACTAAGTTTTCTCTGCCTACATTGCTATATACGGGATATAGCGTGAAACTGAAAAAAAATGTGACAAATTTGCTTTTGCCTCCATAAACACATATCTTCTTGTCATACATTTTTTTATATTCTTTATTGCACTTAAAACATATAAGAAACATAAAAATTAAAAGGTTAGTTAGCAAAGGTGGATTTTATAGTAATAAAACGGTGAGGACTCTATGTAAGCTTATAAAATAGAACATAGTTTACTTTTGTAAAGCTATTTGTCGTTAAAGACAAACATACAAGTCGTTAACAGACACATTAAAGTCTTTCGCGTCGTGCTGCGAACAGTTCGTTTAACATATACACAATTCCTCATATAAACTTATTATCTTTCTTGACTTTATGTAAATTTTACTAAATCTTTGTTAAATGTTGATTGGCGCAACTAAACGCCGCGTCTTTTTCTTAGGCCAGAGAAGTAATTACCTAAGATATAAATCCTACCTCCTAACAACCTTCTTATATGGATACGAACTCACAAATAAATCTTTAAATATGGCAGATTTTAACAAAGTTGTAAAATTGCGTTAACTTCTTTTAGTTGCCTTCTAGGTCTAATTCATTGAAACTTCACGTTGTATCCCTCATATAGCAGGGTAGACAGAGAAAACAGTGTTAGGACACTTCACTTAACACTTTCCGCCCAATTTTCGAGACATTACGCCGAAACACCGCATTTTGTCTTGTTCAGAGCGGCAGAATCTTAATAACTCATACCCTCGAGTGAGAATCGAAATCTCAAAAACCGAACAGACTAGTATCGATAACAATATCGATATTATCAATATACCTATAGGTACAGGTTATATGCGATATATGGTATTTTTAGATGTTCAAAACCGCCGTAATGCCTTATAAGGCTGTAGTCGTAAAATAATATTCTATAATACATTATAATAGTGGCCATCCCGGGTAATGTTCCTAAGTATTGGAATTACAGGGCGGCGGTCGGGCCTTGTGCGTGGTGTGGATACCAGCGATCTTATAGGTATCTACTGATTTGTACACGTTTTGTTTAGGCCTTCATGGCGTAGCGCACAAGGGTGTGATTGTAACGCGACGGTTGCGAATTCGATCCACATTCGAGGGAATGAATTATTATTTATTAATATTTTCATTTCTTCGCTCTAGCACCAATGCTTGACGTTAAGTTATACTTAACACGAAATGCCTTGAAAAATTCGGCGGGAAGTAGAGAATGGAGTGTCTCAGCACAAGGTTCCCTCTGCCTACCCTACTGTGTGCGGGATACAGCGAGAATGAAAAATAAGATTCGGTATGAAAATATGTACCTAAAAAAATTTAAATGAAGATATACTTAATATTCTTAAAGTAGTAGTATTACTAATTTATATTTCTAAGAACTAAAGTTGGTCAGAGTTTAATTCGAAGAAGATCACAAATTATAATTGACTAATTGTAGCCCGAATCGTTGTTTACGTGAACTTCAAAATCTCGTTTTTTTCCCCGTTCCCATAGGAATTTTGAGACATAATCGCTTAGTGCTCCTCTATACTCCGCAAGGAACCTTCGTGTCAATTTCGGAGTTCTACGCCGCGTTGTTTTGGGTGCGCGTTGTCCGTTTGTCATTTAGTAGTCGTAGTAGTAGTAGTAGGTTTATATCCTAACCGTATAGAAGACTACGTTATACATTGCGAAACACTGTTTTAACTAAAATATAATTATAAAATATATAATATGTTGTATATATAAATGTAAAATGTATGTTGTAATATTTTCTGTTATAAAAATAAATAAAATAATTATTTTTTCTATTTTTTTCTTCACACTTAAGTATCTTCAAGGGACACATATAGCACACACCAGAATAGGCCTAACCTGGGAACCTAATATTGCCTTCTTTCCGCCGAATTCTCGGAGCTTGGCGTGTTTACATTAGCATGTTTGTGTCACGACGGTCTCAAATCTTTCCTTATAATATAAAAAAAATTAGCTAGGTATATATTATAAAAATATATACAATTTTTATTTAAAGTAATGTAAAACTCGCTACCGCTTATGAAACAAACCACTCACGCACATCTGATCTCATCGCAGCGTTTGATTGGCTGCGGGTGGCGAAATTATCCGATGATGATTCGATTCATTTCGATGACAGATTATATTTTCGATTTTAAAATGGAATCGTTTTGGATCGAATTGGAATCAATTTCCCCTCACAAATCGATACACAATATTGATAACTTTAATGTAACTATCGTTAAATGGTTGCTACTCATGTTGCTTGGATTCAATTTTATAAATATTATAAATTTTTAAATAATTAAATAGAATTGAAGCCTTGAAGAACAAACAAATAGACAGAAGATTCCTTGAGTTCTGAAGGCATTATGTTTTAAGTGACAAAACTCAACGCCGCGCTTTGCCTCATCACTAAAGCGAGAAGTCGAAAATGGTAAGATTTTCAAACCTGTAAAAGTATCGATCAAGTCTCGATGAAGCTGTTTGTTTTTCTAATAAAAATAAGTAATTAAATCTCCAGGTAAAGCCAAGCCAATTCTGAGGTTCCTTACTGTATTTTTTAAATGATGATAGCTAAATTTTATATGATCGACGGTTGAACATTCTCTAAACATAATTATGTTGTCGGTAGAAGTCAACGGTAAATGGTCATAAAATTGTGCTCCTGCGCCACGACTGGCCTCAAACACTAAATTTTACAACCTTAAACTTATCCTAAAATAAATGAATAAATCAGCTTCACGCTGTATCCCGCACACAGCAGAGTAGGCAGAGGGAACCTAGTGTAAAGGCACTCCGTTCCCCACTTTCTGCCGAATTCTGGAAGCATTGCGTGTTGAGTGGCAAAATTCAACGCCACGATTTGCCTCGACACCAGAGCGAAGAAATGGAAATATAAATTTAAGTAAATATTTCATCTCCTCCAGTGAGGATCGAACCCACAACCAGTCAATTACAGTCACACTTTGTGCCTCTGCGCCACGACTGGCCTCTTATACTATAAAATGGAATTAAAACTTTTTGAATGACTCACTCAAAACAAATAAAGGAAAAAGAGTAAAAAGCAAAAAAAAGGAGACGAAACTAATAAATCCCTATTTACACCTTTATAACGTATCAGCTCGATTTACGATTCGAATATTTAAATTGGAGATTCCATAGGTATCTGATTTTGCTTTATTTATTATCTCTCTGTTATCTCCGCGGATAAGCTAACAAGGTACACTATAGTTAATTACTACAGAGTTTATGCGACCAGATTGTGATGGTAATTAGGCCCTTTGGAACCCGCCTAAGTGGCGTTCTCCCCGATTTGTTCGAGATAAATCGTATCAAAATTTATATTAAAAATCCATTTGGGGACGTGTTTATATTGCTTTGAAGGGTTTTTAGTAGTTTTTTTTTTATTTAGCATTCGGTAGCTCAGAATTTGTTTTGAAAGCGTTCGTATGTATGTAATGGCCGTTTTCATAATAGAGGGTTAATTAATGAAAGTTTAAAGATTAGTAGAGTTCGTTTTTTTTTTAGAGAAAGTAGAAAATATATGTATTGCTTAACTTTTTTTGATGCTGTCATGGCGCAGAGGAACAAGGATGTTGCTGTAAAAGCGACGGGTTGTGGATTCGATTCCCACTCGAGGAAATGAAATAATTCATATTTTCATTTCTTCGCTCTAGTAACCAGTTCCGCCATTGAACAAGCACTAAAAAATTTGAAATGTTTATATTAATAATATACGAAACCATTAAATTGAAATAAAAATGAAAACACGCAAAGTGCAGGACTTTGCAATAGACAAAAATATTAGGAATAATGATGTTATTAAACTTAACAAAGACCGTATTTTATCACCATATTATATTTCAGCAGAATAATAAAACAAATAGTAGAATAATAAACAAAAAATATCAAAAAAATATTCCAAATTAAATTTTACTTAAAACGAAACGAGTTTCCTTTAACAGTGACCACATTATATTTCAACAAATATACACACAGTATTCAATAAAAGATTTTTACACATTTAACTAAATAAGTAATAACCATCCATATTTCATACAACACAGTAATAAACCAAGGCTTTAAGTGAGACGTCAAAAACGATACTCAAATAACAGTACAACTCATGTTTAACAGATTTTAAATGGAAAAATAATACTTTAAACGAATTTAAACAAATAAAATACACGCCTCTCCTTGACTGTCGCAGCGGGGACCCAAATGTTACTTATGTCCTCTTCCAGCGACCTCTCAGAGTAAAATGGAAGTGACACATTCGGGTTATTTTAAATATATGCAATCGTACTTATATTATAAATAAATAAGCTTCACGCTGCATCACGCACACTGTAGGGTAGGCAGAGGGAACCTAATGTTAAGACACTCCGTTCCCCATTTTCGGCCGTATTGTGGAGGCATTGTCTGTTGAGTGGCAGAACTCAACGCCGCGCTTATCTTCAACACCAGAGCAATGAAGTGGAAATATAAATTTAAATAAATATTTCATCTCCTCGAGTGGGGATCGAACCCACAACCAGTCGGTTTTACAGTCACACTTTGTGCCCGGCGCCACGACTGGCCTCATATTATATTATAAATGTTAATGTAAATTTCGATAGTCCTTAGAGGTAAAGTATAGAAAATAAAAAATTACAAATGTTTTTTATTGCTATTTTAAATTACTAACAAAGTTATTTTTCTATTAGATTTAAGCTTTAAAAACGCATTTTTTATAAAATTTTGAAATCTTATTAAAATTAAACTTCTTAGTAGTGTAAAAGAATAATAAAAATATTAGTGATTTTTTATTTTCGATACTAAGGGGTTCTAAGGACCATCGGTTTGTTTGTTACGTTTTCACGCCAAAACTACTCAACCAATTATGATTAAATTTTGAATGCATATTTTTATAGATATTAGAAAGAACACAGGATGTTTTTTCTTATAAAATATATTATAAGAAACAATATGATTAGGCTATAATGTAAAAATAAGTCTAAGTGAGCAAAGCCGCGTTTGCGTCTCCATTACGTATTTAAAATACGAATGTACGAGTATTCGCTTCGCTGGCGAAGCTAATATATAAATGAACATTGTAGAAATTTTACTGTACTGTAAAATATAGTGTTAACTAAGAAAAATAAATTAAGATTATATCTTTTATAGAATTTTTCCGTATAGATTTTATATCTTATAGAATTTTTTTACAATTTTTTCACGCTGTATCCCATACAACAGAATAGGCAGAGGGAACCTAGTGTTAAGACACTCTGTACCCCATTTTCCTACACACTAAAGCTAAAAGAAAAAATGAAAATATTAAATACTTTATTTCCTAGAGCGGGGATTGAACAAAATTATAGATTTTTGAAATATTATAACATTGATGTCATTTCTAATAATATTTTTATTGCATATTATTGTCCTTACTGATTTACTAAGCAGATAACTTGTAAATCTGATTTTCAGTAATTAATTATATCATTATATGAAATAACAAATAAGAGACATTTAATATATATTTTATTTATAGATCTTTTGTAAAGTAAGGAATACAATAAATAAAATAATTTAACTTGAATTCGGGACTTAAAATGGCAAAATTTACCATACCACATATTTAATAAAAAAACATGATAACTTAATCATAGAGGCAAGTCGTGAGAGGCACAAGCGTGTCACTGTAAACGCGATAGGTTGTGAGTTCGATTCCCAATAGAGGCAATGAAATATTTTACATTTTCATTTTCTTTGCTCTGGCAAAGAGGCAAAGCGTGGCATTAACTTTCACCATTCAACACGCAATGCTTCATGCAATGTAGACTCTTAAAAATATTTTATTTAACACGTGTTTTGTGTTTTTTTTTTAGAATTCACTTATAATAAGCGGGCAAAGCTGCGCGCGCCCTCTCGTATAATCTATAACTATAGAGCAGTTTATCATATATTATATTTCATAAAATAATTGAATGTGTGACCTTCACATGTAATTATTATGATCTTTAGGATTAAACAACATTAACAATATCGATTTCAATTATTTTTTTTATTTTTTTATTGCAGTGCTCTTCTCAAATTTCACTCGTAGATGGAACAAGTGTGTACAGTTGAATACTGTTGAACTTCCTACAGACCTAGTGTGAATTTAAGAAAAAAGTCAGCAACGGCATATTTTAACATTTTTTAGCTCTACTGTGTTTTAATTTAGGCGTTCTGCGCATCAGTGTAAAAACGGAATGGTCCTACGTTCGAATCCTGGCGGGATTACCAAAAATCTCCCAAACAGTCACGTGGTGCTTGCAATTTTCAGGGACAGAGTACCGTCTTATCTACCCATCGGTGTCGCTGTAAAAGCCATTAGGACTAACAGCATTAACTTCATGTTCGAATAAAAATGCAGAAAGTAATATTTTGTGAAGAAATTCTTTCTTTTTATCGTTTTATCTATATATAATTTTGAGTAATTTGCGTTTGTCATAACTCAACGCCACATTTTATCTAATTACCGAGTGGAAATGGACCCCACAACTTAATAATTATCTATTAAATAAACAATTCTTATTATATTAGCGGCACGAGGTGTGACTGTAAAACCGACTGGTTGTGCATGTGGGTTCGATCCCCACTAGAGAAGATGAAATATTTACTTAAATTTATATTTCCGTTTCTTCGCTCTGGTGTCGCGGTTAAGCGCGGCGTTGAGTTCTGCCACTCAACACGCAATGCCTCCAGAATTCGGCAGAAAGTGGGGAACGGAGTGTCTTAACACTAGGTTCCCTCTGCCTATCCTACTGTGTGCGGGTACAGCGTGAAGCTGTTTTTTTTTAATTCTCATAATACTTTTTTTAAGAATCCATTAAAACAAACAAAACTCAAAGTTTTCTGTAATAAAAATTAGTTCTCAACTAGCAGAGCTGGTTTGTTTTCAACACCAGACACAAGTAATTAAGGGCTGTGTTCATTTTGATAGCGTTTAATGAAAGTATATCGTCCGAGATAGCGCCACGCGACGATGTTTTATGTTCTTTTGATGATAATTTACTTGCCTCCGTCGTTTAGTGAGAAATTAATTAATTTTTTTCTGTGTGTTTTGTCTGTCTTTTTCTCGTAATATAAGGATTATGAAGTATTCAAATTGTAAGATCGTATATAATTTGTGAAGACTGTTACTTTACACCAATTTTGTTGTATTGAAATATGAACCTGGAACCACTTTGTTCGTTACAAGTCTGTGCAACGGAAACAAAATAGAAATCAGCTGCACTCTATATCCCGCTTGTTGCAGGATAGACAGGGAACCTAGTGTTCAGACACTCCACTCCCAACTTTCCTGAAATTTCCTTGCCAAATTCTAGAGCCATTTTTTGTTGAGTGGCGGAACGCGATGCCACTCTTATGCCTCCGACACTAGAGCTAATAAATGAAAATATTAAATATTTAATTTCGTCAAGTGGGAATCGTATCCACAACCCGTCGCGTTTACAGCCACATGCTTGTGCGCGCCACGGCTGGCCTCAAACAAAATATAGTGCCTGGTAAGAGTTCATAAGTTCTTACAAATTTTTAAAATCCTTAAATTTTATACCCTAAAGAAAAGTCCGAAAAGTTCGATCCTCTTTGACATGTCACCTGGATTGAAATTGTTACATTATACATTTATTAATAAATGTGAATGTGAGTTTATTTGTTACACTTAAACACTAAAACTACTGAAACGTTTACTATGAAATTCATCATATCATCATCATCATCATCTTGTGTCTTAACACTAGGTTCCCTCTACCTACTCTGCTGTGTGCGGGATATATCGTGAAGCTGGTGATAGTACTTTTATATCAGCTTCACGCTGTACCCCGCACACAGCATTGTAGGCAGAGGGAACCTAGTGTTAAGACACTCCGTTCCCCACTTTCTGCCGAATTCTGGAGGCATTGCGTGTTGAGTGGCAGAACTCAACGCCGCAGAGGCAGAACTCAACGCCGCAGTACTTTTAAAAAATATATATTTCTTTAAATTATTATGCTTTAACTATACATAATATAAAAATAAGCCTATTCGAGAGATTCCGCTTTCGGATGTCTAGTACAAAATAATTTAATAATTTTTACTACGAATAGTAGTAGTTTAGGTATAGCATATTATTATAATATCAGCACAAAAAACAAACGAGCGTTTCAAACGCAACTTAAAAAACGCGCGTTTACGCAACCCCCAACACACGACGACCCCCACAGTCACGCGATTTGTCTCCGCACCGCACGACACTCCGCCGCAAGAACAGATACAGATAATAAAATTATTTATTCAATAAAACAAATAGAGTATAGAGTGTGAGGTGTGAGTTTTGTCACTGTTGCCTTGTACGAGGTAATGGCTGGCATAAATATCAAACGGCGGCCAGTCGGTTCATTTTACTATGGAGAAAACCATAACTTTAATGTCCGATCGTTTGTTATAAGATTCACTTGTTGGTGTCACTTCGGTGTTGATATTTTTTTTTGTTTATTGTTTATAATATCTAATATTTATTTTATTAAAAGTGTAAGTATATTTGTTGTTAGGTATGTTTTTTCTATAAAAAGTTGAGGCAGTCGTGCCGCAGGGACCCAAGCGTGTATACGCGACGGTTGTGAGTTCGATTTCCACTCGAAGGAGTGAAATATTTGGAGAACGAAATATCCTGACACTAGGTTCCCAGGTTTTTTTTGTCTATCCAGCTGGAAAATATCATTTTCCTGATCTTTACACACAATGATGCTATTTGTTTTTACATGAATCTTTTGTTCACTATTGTATTTGCACTTTTTAAAAATTACAAGTTTTACGTGTCCCGCAGGGGACGCCCTTGCCGCGGACGACATCCTCTCAAGAAACCACGTAGCACTTGAATTCCTCAGAGATAGAGTACCTACTCACCCAATGTCGATATATAGAGCTAACAGCATTAACCTTATGTTCGAATAAAAAAACGGTCAAGGACAAAATGCTTCCCGGATACATTGACTTCGCTGTCTACTATTTAAAATATTAAAAAAAACAATTACGTCATTATTGCACAAAATAAGCATGAGTTATGTTTAATGTATTGCATAATATGCCTTATTTCATATTCTTTTACTCACTTTACGTTTTCATTTAAACGTAACTTATAAAAACCTGTATTTAAAAACAAAAAAACGTATGTGATATTTGACCCTTACGACACTTATAACAAAAAATATTTTTAAAAGTTAATCTAAATATTATAGCCGGAGACGACGACGTCGTGACGCAGTTGTACAAACATTTGACTGTAAGCGCGACGGTTGTTGGTTTGATTCCCACACGGGAATTAATTATTATTTATCAATATTTTTATTCCTTCGCTCTGATAACAAGGCAAAGTGCGACGTTGGATTCCGCCATATATTGCCCCAAAAAAGTTGTGGAAAGTGAGGAAAGGAGTGGCTGAACACTAGGTTTCCTTTGCCTATCTTCTATATACGGGATACAGCGTGCAAAGTGAAGTAGATTAAGTCAGAAGTTGCCTTCTTCATTCATTTATTCTAGCAATAAAAGCAGAGACTAATGCCATATAAAAAGAAAAAGAAGCGGAAACTTGAAAATAAATCTAAATATTATAGTTATATAAAGTAACAGGTGGAAAAGAAATGGGAAGAAAAAGGAACCTTTAACCTTTTCAGTTCTGTTATAAAATGTCCGCCAATAATCAAAACGGCTAATAGAGGACGGGACGCTGAGCGCCTTTTAATTCTCACACCCCATTTGCGAAATGTAATCGTTCAAACAAGGCAATGCTTAGAGTAGAATTTACATTTAGAAATTTTAAAGTTATTGAATATGAGAACGACCATTTTCATGTTGTGATTGTTTTACTGTATCCCGCATGTAGCAGGGTAAGCAGAGGGAACGTAGTGTTAAAATACTCCGCTCTCCACTTTCTGGAGACATTACGTGTTGTTCCGGATCTTTACTCGGCGCTTAACCTTGACACCAGAGCGAAAAAAATAAAATAAATGTTTCATTTTTTCGAGTAGAATTGGAACCCACAACCTGTCGATGTTACAGTCACATACTTGTGCCACAGCGCGCATGACAGGCCTCAAACAACGTATAATAAAATTACAAAAACGTAAAAAATTGTTTAAAATATATGATCAGTTAATAAAAATTACAAAAACGAATAGGTAGGTAGGTAGGAGAATTTACCATTTTACTATAAATACAAAAATATAAAATTTTTATTTCATGGTTCGATTTTACGCCCACGAGAAAGTGTTTGTAGGTGTCGTTTGTGTTTAGTACAGAAGAGTAAGGGCCATTTTCACCTGTTTCGAATAAAGTTTCAGATGTTTATCTAATAATTAATGCTATCATACAGACAAATGATGATAATATAAAATTCCTGTTTCTTATATTTTCAAGAATAATTTTCTCATTAATAAACGAAAATTATAGGTAACAACAATTCATACGATTTGTTACATTTTTAAATTATAAAAAAGTATGTAAAAATGAATTGCATATGTCAAATGAGTATCTACTACATACTACTATTCGAGATCTCCGTGTTTGGCAGATAACTAACTTTATCAGCCAGTGGTGAAACTGGCCCTAAGAGTAAATAAGAGTACATAATCATTAGTTTCTTCGCGATATGTACTTAACTTATATATTATAAAATTAACTAAAACAACAGGATTTTATCAGTTTTAGCTTAACATTGTATCCCGCACATAGCAGGATAGAAGAAGACAAGGGGAACCTGGGAATCTTATATTAAGAGACTCCATCACCATTATGACACTTCCGCTCCTCACTTTAATAAGTTATACTTTTATAACTTTTAAAACTTAAAGCAGTTTCATTCCTTTCTAAATATAACTTGACCTTTTAACTTTAAAATCGAAAAATATATATCTGTAAATATTGACAAAACTCACTAGGACACTCAAAGTCGTCAGCGATTGTTATCGATGACTAATCGTCATCAATTTTAGTAATACATATTTATACAATAAATATATCAACAATATAAATAAGGGAGTGCTAAACTCTATGTTCTCTACACCTTATCAGCTACATCATACTAATCTTATAAATATGAATGTAATTAATTTTGTTTGTTACGCTTTCACACCAAAACTACTCAACTAATTATCATGAAACTTTGTACACATATTCTTAGAGGTATTAGAAAGGACATGCCATAATTTTAGTAAATATATGTATTATTTATATGCCCGTTGTGGCGCAGCGGCACGAGGTGTGACTGTAAAACCGACTGGTTGTGGGTTCGATCCCCACTCGAGGAGATGAAATATTTACTTAAATTTATATTTCCATTTCTTCGCTCTGGTGTCGAGGCGCATAGTGCGGCGTTGAGTTCTACCACTCCACACGCAATGCCTCCAGAATTCGGCAGAAAGTGGGGAACGGAGTGTCTTAACACTAGTTAGATCGTTCCCTCTGCCTACCTTGTTGTGTGCGGGATACAGCGTGAAACTGGTTTTTTTTTATTTTTATATAATGTTTAAAACAAATATCATCCTTAAGCTATAATATAAAAATAACAATAAAAAGTAAGACTCCACACCACCGCTGCTCCCGTTGTTTTCCTAATTCCGAGCCCAGCCCGTCGCCCTTTCATTTGCGCTCAATCGTCCAGCGTGGTGTTGGCACGTTTCTTTTATTCACACTTTTTCCCTTCAAGGAATGTCGCCGTTACCCCGTGCCCGATGCCGTTGTAATTATGTGTTCGTAAATTTATTTATTTTTTTTTCGGCTTGGGGTGAAAGTCAAAAAAATTATTGTTAACTACTTATTTATAAAACGTATAAAAATTTTAACATAGCGGGACTCGAACCCGCGCCTCCTGGAAACCTACCAGGAGCTCTGACTACTAGGCCATACATTCAGGTTCTTTCCTAAGTGTGGAATAACACTTTAAAAATGGTAAAAAATAATTGTTAACTGGAGGAAATCTTAAAAGGAAAGAAACAATTGACATCTTAAAAAGAAATGCAATTATATAAAACAATTAAAAGGCAATTTTACGGTTTTTTCCGCAAACTTATAGTGAACCTTGTTTCGAGGTCTGTCTTTAGTTTCAAATCATTTCGTTTTAAGCGGCGGATCTCAACGCCACACTTAACCTATAAGAGCGGATAAACTAAAATAATTGAAATATAAACATTCCCCAGAGTGTAAATCGAACTCACAACTATTAGACTCTATCCTACAAACTTAAGCTTTTTAAATATATTTTTTTTTTCAGCTTCACGCTGTATCCCGCACACAGCAGAGTAGGCAGAGGGAACCTAGTGCTAAGACACTCCATTATCTACTTTCTGCCGGATTCTGGAGGCATTGTGTGTTGAGTGGCAGAACTCAACGCCGCGCTTTGCCTTCGACACCAGAGCGAAGAAATGGAAATATAGATTTAAGTAAATATATTATTTCATCTCCTCGAGTGGGGATTGAATATATACATTTTTAAATATTAAAGATATTATTATTAGTACACTTGAATTAATCAAAAAGTCAATGGTAAATATTAAATCTATTATAAACTCTTTGTATATCTTTGCTTGATTTTGATTTATCAAATAGTTTTGAGTCGATAGATGAATTACATTTAAAATATGTAATAAGTTTTGATGTTAGTTGTATAACAAGTTGTACTAATAACATTGTGCTTGAGACTTGTCAAAACGGACGGATATGGGTTCGAATTTGGCAGGAAAAAAATCTAATCGTAAGAAAAGAAGAAACAAGTTCTTAAATAGATTTGCAAAGTTTAAGAAAATTCACCTATAAATTAATTTTAATTATTTTCCATCACAGCAAAAATTTTGAAAATAAAATAAATTAAAATTAAATTAAATTAGCTTCACGCTGTATCCCGCACACAGCAGGGTAGGCAGAGGGAACCTAGTGTTAAGACACTCCGTTCCCCACTTTCTGCCGAATTCTGGAGGCATTGCGTGTTGAGTTGTAGAACTCAACGCCGCTTAACGTCGATACCAGAGCGCAGAAATGAAAATATAAATTTAAGTAAATATTTCATCGCCTCGAGTGGGGACCGAACCCACAACCAGTCTGTTTTGCAGTCACACCACGTGCCGCTGCGCCACGACCGGCCGGAAAATAAAATATATATATATATATATATATATATAGTTCACTTTCACTGGTTCACTGGTTCATTTCGAAATTTATTTCTATATATATATAATATATATATATATATATAATATATATATAGAAATAAATTTCGAAATGAACCAGTGGCGTAGTAACTGGGAACAAACAAAACGCTAAATTCACTTATAAAAACAATACCACCAGAATTCGTAGGAAACCGAAGTATCTTATTGGGATCATATCTTAACACTAGGTTCCCAGGTTCCCTCCATGATATGTGTGGTATACAGGGTGAAGCTAAAAAAATCTTTTATCCATTATTGAAGAAGAGCCCACAGTAATAAGTCTAGAAGTCCACAGTAATAAGTCTACAGATCCGCCTACGTAAACCACTTGAATGTAATCAGATTATACCATTATCAAACCCCATGTATTCACATGACAATCCAATAGGAGACAACATGGAAATTAATTTCTATAGGGCAATTAAGCTGTAAACTAAACAAAGTTGTTGTTTCTAGCACTTATTAGAATTTATGTTTTTGCGTTTGTCTTGTTTTTGTTTTTTTTTCAGTTTCACACTGTATCCCGCATACAGCAGGATAGGCAGAGGGAACCTAGTGCTAAGACACTCCGTTCTCCACTTTTCGCCAATTTCTGGAGGCATTGCGTGTTGAGTGGCGGAACTCAACGCCGCGCTTTCCCCTCGACACCAGAGCGAAGAAATGAAAATATAAATGTAAATAAATATTTCATCTCCTCAAGTGGGGATCGAACCCGCAACCAGTCGATTTACAGGCACTTTGTGCCCCTGCGCCACGACTGGCCTAATCACTCAGGCGTTTGGCTTGTTCTTTTAATATAATGTTGTTTAACTATTTATTTTATTATTTATGTTTTATAATTTTTTTTTAGCTTCACGCTGTATCCCGCACATAGCTGGGTAGGCAGAGAGAATCTAGTGTTGAGACACCACATTCCCCATTTTCCTCCAAATTTTTGAGGTATGGCGTAATAGGTGGCGGAACTCACCACGCTTTGCGTTATCAGAGTGAAAATGAAAATACTTATTAATATATAATTATTCATTTCCCCGAGTGGGAATTGAACCCATGACCGTCGCTTTTACAGTAACACGCTTGTATCACTGCGTCACAACGGCCTCTTATCTTATTTTATTTCTTCTGTAATTATTTACTTATGTATATTAAATACCTATATGCACAACGCACTAAACCATGATGGCCACTCTGAGACCCTGTTGACGCAGTAGGACAGCCTCTGACTGTAAACATGATGTGTTATAGGTTCCATCCTCGCTCCGGGGAATGAATTACTTTCATTTCACTAGGTAATGTTTTCTTCTGATATTAGGATGGTATACCCTACTATATGCTTAATGCAAAGTGAACTACCTAAGTGAAAACTTAATTAAATCTTTTCTCCATTTCGTTTTCTTATTAAATATTTATAATACTTAAATTATATATTTTTCTTTTTCATCTTTATCTCCCGATTCCCTCAAAACTATGAAATTAAAGAACATAATTTTCATAGTTACTTTTGTTACCATACAAAATTATTTATAAGCATAAAACAAGATTAAATTTATTTAAAAAAAAAAATAAAAACAGTCTTACTCACCTTGCCTAGGTACAAAAAAAGAGTGTCAAATATGCAGAACTAACAAGTATCACTCATTCACAAACATGGCTTTAAAATAACATAAGATATTTTTACCGACTCTACATAAAAAGGTAGTTATCTTATCATCGTGCGTGAATACAATCTCGTATAAATCGACTCGACATCTCTCCAGGGACCAGCTCCACTTGATGGAATACATATATTTTTTTTTTATATAATTCTAAAGTCTAAATAAAGGTTGGCACCACTTTATGCCTTCATCAATCTGTCAACATCGCATCTTAAGTTATAAACCATAATCAGCTTCACGCTGTATCCCGCATACAGGGAGGCAGAAGGAACCTAGTGTTAAGACCCTTGCCCACTTTTCGCCAAATTTTTCGATTTTTCGATATTCAAAGCCAAGCTTTTGCCTTAGTGTCAGAGAAAGCAAATGAAAATATTAAGAAATTAAATAAAAAGAAAATAAATAATTCTTTCCCTCGAGTAGGGATGGATCCCATAACCGTCGCGTAACAATCACACCCTGGCCACAATGCCACGGCGGTTTTAACTGAATATATATTTTTTTAATATAATTCTAAAGTCTAAATAAAGCATGGCAGTACTTTATGCCTTCATCAATCCGTCAACGTCGCATCTTAAGTTATAATATTGCTCATTTCACATACACCAACGCAATCGTAACCAGTAATCTAGTGGTAAGTTTTATTGGACTGTTCCTGAATTCATTTTCATATATATTATATATTTTAATACATCATCTTTTTTATCTTTATCAGTTTCACGCTGTATCCCACATACAGCTGGGTAGGTAGAGGGAACCTAGTAAAAGACACTCCGTTCCCCACTTTCTGGCCGATTCTGGAGGCATTGCGTGTTAAGTGGCAGAACTCAACGCCGCCTAACATTATAGAGTTAATGTTTGTATGTGTTTCTATTTATATATTCTTAATTGTTATAATATGATGATGTAATTTTTTTCAATTTAAAAATATGTAAAGAACTATATAGTGTTTCTTACTACAGAAATGATCATACAAGTGAAATAACACTTACAAAGATTTAAAATAACTATATCTAAACTATATAACACTTTACAGTACATACATTAAAATTACATAAAAAAGAGAATCAAAAGAATAATCAAAATAAATAATATACCACAATCGACTCACAATATTTTTTACCCAAATTGGCCTATCCGGGCATCGCTATCGTTAGTGTCGTCTACCGCACTGTAATCTGCGCGTACGCAGCCCGAAATTACAACCAAAATGGCGGCAACCGTGTCATTTCGCGGGTCGATGTGGTCGTCCGATCCCATTCTAATTACAGTTTCTTATAGAATTCTTACCATTTTCAAAAGGTTTCTTATAGTATTCTTACCAATTGTACGACATCGATACCCTGGCAGTTTGCAAAAAATTGTTTTACTCCCATCTTGCGTTGGGTTTTGTCATTCGATGTTGATTTCTTTACTTGGGTATAACTGATGGATGATGTATAGGATTTAACTTTACTTTTGTGTCTTTTTTATTTAATGATGAATATAAATAATAATTTTAAATCACATATTTTAATTGTGTTTTTAAACTGATTTTCTTCATTAATACACCACTCGATATCAAATAAACGTGTCATTTTCTTGTTAACAATGCGTTCTTTTATATGTAGACATCACATGGCATCCTACACTTAATGCGAACATCGCACTAATTCCTATTAACTACGTGAGAAGCATCCCGATATATGAACTTTTTATATTTCATGAAACACATTAGGACCACCTGCGCCAGGGTAGTTTAAAAACCGGACATTCCATCAAAAATTTTTGACGTAAGTCCGAATTAATTGTGGATTGAATACCAGATTTCCATTTCAAATATTTCTTGTTTTAGTGTGTTGTCAATATTTGGTTAGTTGTATTTGGACCGCTTCATTAGACGGGTGTCGATTGCCAATCGTGCGTCTTTCTCTTTATCATCAATAATTAATGATGGCAGCCATAATTAAAGCAAATACCTCGTATTGGAGGGAATTTCGAGTTTCTTTTGGTATCTGAGCTTTGAGAAATTGAGCTTACGTCTAGAGGTTTTCTTGTTATTTTCGTATTTCTTATGATCTGATTGCACGTTTTAGTATAAAATGTATGTAATATCTTAAAGAAATCTAAATATTTTTTCGAAATAAAATTTTTCCAATTAAAAGTTTAGACTTGAATTGTTAGTTTTAATAAAAATATGATTATTATTATCAACCATCGTTCAAGCTACCGCTGTACTATTATATCACTCAAAAATGTCTATTATTGAAAATATTTTGGCTACAGTCATTCGCCTTAAGCATTTCTATACATTCATATAGTTAGAAAACTACATTTACCCTAAAGTACCTAAAGAACATTATCTTTAGGTTCCTTTTGCTAAAAAAATGTTATAATAAATATTAATATAAAATATATTTTATATAAGAGCAGGTGACTTAACAACTGGCTTGTCATGTCACATTGTTGCTAAAGAGAACAGGACTAATTGTCTGTGCCTAGTTAGCGACAAAAGGAAACATAATATTTTGCTCTTTTACTTAATTAATAACGCCCAATATTAATAACCTATCTCCAACATCAATCTTAGATTGTTTCATATATCTATTCAATCTAGAGTATGGATAGATATATGAAACAATCTAAGATTGACGTTGGAGATAGGTTATTAATATTGGTCGTAAATAACTTCAACTTTTAGTCATTGCATGATCTATACATATAATAAATAAAACAGTATAAATAGTTTGTCTGTACATTTCGTATTTTTGATTGAAATGGATAAGTGTCCCACCTAAAAAGAATAATAGGCAGCAAAAAAATATTTGGATTTTTTGTATGCCTGTCTGTCTATATGTATGATCATGCTTACCTTCGAATGTACTGAACCAATTTACTTAAAACATATTGTTTCATTAAAATCAGTTCATGAAAAAAAAGGTAATTGTCATTTATATGAACTCAAATATATAGCAATCCATACTTATATTATAAGTTCAAAAAATGTGATAATGTATTTAACAATTACTTTTAAAAATGTTGTCTGTTTGTATGTGTGTTTGTTCACACTAATCTCGGATTTAATGCAGTTTTCACAGTTTATTTTGACAAAGTTTTCTTAACGTTTAGTGCTTGTTTTGTTTCAATTGATTCAATATTCCTATAATATGAATATTTTATTGAATTGGTAGAAATTTTAGCTATCAATGAATGTATGTTATCTTTTATATTATTAGACCATAAAAGTAATTCAGATATGAAAAATAAATAATTGTGTAGTACAAGCGGGCGAAGCCGCGAGCTGGTCGCTAGTAAGTAATTTTTTTTTGTTACTCTACGTATAAGACAGTATTTTTATGAAATTATGTTCTTTTTTATGTATTAAAAATGGCTGAGGCCGGTGGTGGCGCAGCGGCACAAAGTGTGACTGTAAAACCGACTAATTGTGGGTTCGATCCCCACTCGATGAGATGAAATATTTACTTAAATTTATATTTCCATTTTTTCGCTCTGGTATCGGTATCTGGCTCTGGTATCGGCGAAAGCGAGACGAGGCGTTAGGTGATATTTGCCTTAAATAGCAGTTTCACGCTGTATCCCGCTCACAGCAGTATAGGCAGAGGGAACCTAGTGTTAAGACACTCCATTCCTCACTCTCCGCTGCACTTTGCCACGACACCAGAGTGAAGAAATGAAAATCTAAATTCAAATAAATATTTCATTTCCTCGAGTGGGGATCGAACCCAAAACCAGTCGGTTTTTTAATCACACTTTGTGCCTCTGCGCCTCGACTGATTATCATTTTTAAAATTTAAATAATTTTCAAGTCTATTTAAAAATTGGCTTAACTATAGTTACTTCTATAATACTTCTAATACTTCTAGAGTATCTTTTAGTGGAAAGAAAGTAGGTGAAAAAAAGAGGCCAAGTGCGCGACTGTAAGAGCGGCAGGTTGTGGGTTCGATTCACACTCGAGGAAATAAAAAATATATTATTTTCATCCTCACTTTATTAACGAGCAAAGCAAAAAGATAGTGAGTGCCGTAACATTAGGTTCCCAGGTTCCAATTGCCTTCCCTGCTATGTACGAGAAAAATCACAAATTCTTTGAGAACATCCTAACAGAATTCCGGTTTAATATGCACATGCATAATAAAAAAGATAAAACTTATGATACTTTAAAATTGTAAGCAAAAAGTGGTTTCCTTTGAGAATTAACTTTTATTTATTTGGTGAGCATGTAGAGTAAGGGATCGCGATTGTATTCCTTTTTGTACTATGTTTTCACTGAATCACCTGCTTCGTGGTCGTCAAAGCCTTAAGAATTGCGATGTTCCTGAGAAATGTACTTTCTTTTTGTTTGTACTTTGAGTAAATGATATGTGCTAAATATTTATTTAAAAACATTGTGAGCGCTACCGTGCCGCAGGGGCGCGAGTGTTTGACTGTAACGCGACGGTTATGGGTTCAATTCCCAATCGAAGGAATGAATTAATATTTATTGATATTTTTATTTCTTCGCTCTGGTGCAAATGCGCGGCGTTGAGTTCCGCAGCCTAACGTTGAGTTCCGCAGCCTAACGTTCCGAATGTAACTAACTACATGAACATGGTTTTAGTAGGGAAATATTTATATTCAAATTATTTACCTGATTTAATTGGAAACATGCAGTGACTCACTTTAATTTCTCTTGTTAAATAATTTCATTTATTATTTAAATAATGTAAGAACGTGACAGGATGAACTCTACATAATGTTTATATCAATAGTTAAAATAACATTGATTGAATACGCACATAGATTTTTTTTCTTATTTAAAGAACAAACCATGTGTTTTAAAAAGATGCTGAATTTAAAATTTAGAACTTCTTATAGTAAATATTGTAAGTTGTAAAATAGTAATAAATAAATAATTCAAGTAATCCAATTCTTACATTATATAATTTCTATGAATTACTTATATTTCATTGACAAATTACAACTCAATATACTCTACTCTAGGAGCTAGTCGTAGCGCAATGGCACAAATTATGACTGTAAACGCCACAGCGTTCGTTCCCCATTTGAGCAAATGAAATATTTAAAATTTAATTTCTTTGCTCTGGTGTCCGCAAAGCGCGGCGTTGAGTTCCGCCACTCAACACGCAATTCCTCCAGTATTCGGGGAAAAGAAAGAAATCTTAACACTAGGTTCCATTTACCTAACCTGCTGTGTGCGGGATACAGCGTGAAGCGTAATTTTTGATTTTAATATACTCTATAATACATAATTTACGATATTTGATTAATAAGCTTACTTTTAAGTAATACAAAAATTAATTTAAAATATTTGATTATTTTTTTATGTAGCACTATACCTTATTTTCTTAGTATTATATAAATTTAGCTACTAAAATTTCCGTTAAAAACGAGTTTAACATGACTAATTTCATATTTTAAAATATTTTTTTACAATTTTTTTAATAAACAACAAAGAGATCTTCATGGTAAAAAGCGATATCGTAAATTGTAACTTTCCTCGGTTCCCTCTATTCCCGTGCTTTATGCGACAGGACAAACAAAAACCCGCCCGGCATCCAGGCCTAATAGGTAACCTTATGCGAGGAACCTGCTCTCCGAGCTGAGATTTTGTTTTGCTCTGGATAGACATCTAATAGACTATTGTAATATTGTCTTTGAAATAAACTTCCAGGGATATGTCGTTGTAATTGGTTGTATTGGTAGTAAAATATATTTTGATAAAATATTTTTGTTCTTTATAGAAATATTTCTAATAATCTCGACGCCAGTCGTGGCGCAAGGGCACAAAGTGCGACTGTAAGCCAACTGGTTGTGGGTTCGATCCCACTCGAGGAAATTAAACATTTATTTTAAAAAAATATTTCCATTTCTGTGCTTTGGTGACGAGACAAAGGGCGGCGTTGAGTTCCGTCGACACGCAATGCCTCCAGAATTCGGCGGAAAGTGGGGAACGGTGTGTCTTAATACTAGGTCCCCTCTACCTGCCTACCTGCTGTGTGCGAGATACAGCGTGAAACTAATGTAAAAATATCTTATAATGTTATATTAGTACTATAAAAACGATCTCCATTGACAAATTATATAACAAAATAAAATATTAAGCTCACATTATTAATAATTACGATAATTCATCAATGTGTTGAATATTCAAATTTCCAATTTTTTTTTTACAGTTACTTTAAAAATATTTAACATTCACGATATAGATCATAAACCTAACATTCCAGTACATTTATAAATAGAAATAAGTTATTTAAAAATAAATGTTTAAAAATACATTTTATAAAAAAAGCGTTTATAGTTACAAAAAAATGCTTTGTAATTTATTTCTTTCGTTTCAAGCAATCTAATAAGAAAATAAGCAGCGATTTAAAGTAGAGCGCAAATTTGCAATGCTTTCAAAATTATCATTTGAACGGCCACAGTCCATACGAAATGTACGGGGACACATACTAAACTAAACTTGGTATTGTATTGTCACATATACTCAATATAATTATTATTAAGGTATTTAAAAGAAACCTAAAAATCAAAATTATATACAAATTTTAAACAATATATTAACGCATAGGTATCTAAATCAGCTTCACGCTGTATCCCGCACACCGCAGGGTAGGCAGAAGGAACCTAGTGTTAAGACACTCCGTTCACCACTTTCTGCCGAATTCTAGAGTCATTGCGTGTTGAGTGGCAGAACTGAACGCCGCGCTTAGCCTCGACACCAGAGCGAAGAAATAGAAATATAAATTTAAGTAAATATTTCATCTCCTCGAGTGGGGATCGGACCCACAACCAGTCGGTTTTACAGTCACACCTTGTGCCGCTGCGCCACGACTGGCCTCAAAAGCATAGGTATCTACTTTTTATAAAAATAAAAAATTAAATCGATAAAGCCAGTCGTGGCGCAGGGGCACAACTGTAAACGTGATTAGTTGCGGGTTGGATACCCACTCCAGGAAATAAAATATTTATATTTCCATTACTTGGCTCTGATGTCAGATGCAAAGCGCGGCGTTGGGGTCCGTCACTCAATGATGACGGCAATACCTCCAAAATTCAGTGGTAAGTGGGGAACGAAGTGTCTTAACACTAGGTTCCCTCTACCTACCCTGCTGTGTGCGGGATACAGCGTGAAGCTTATTAATACTTTTCATAATTTGATATATTAATAAAATATATTCTTGCAAAAAATAGTACTCTACCTAGAGGCACATGAAACCATATAATCCTCCTTAGAGTGTATAAAAAAGACTTTAATAGTTAACAAATTATATTTGTTGGTATATTTATTTAATTTTTAGGCTTTATTAGACCAACATATTAAATGCAGATGAATTCGCACGCGCATAGGGTTACTCATGATATCCAAGAGGGAACTAGCCCGCCTAAATACTGTATCTTACTAATAACTTATTCATTGTAGTGGCTTAGTATTTTTTTTCTATTTTTTAATGAATTGAAAAACCTACACTAAAGTTTTTTGTTTTATTTATACTTCATTTTTTTATTAGCTTCACAGTGTATGCCGCTTAAAACAAGGTAGCCGGCCAGAGGAAACCTAGTGTTTAGACTAACTGAGTGTCTAAACACTTAGTTTTCCATCCCCACCACTTTCCGTATAATTTACGAAATATTAATTAGTGAGTAGTGGAACTCAACACCGCCCTTCTTATGGCGCACCATGATGCCTTTAAACTTTCAGGAACATATAAACAAAATGAAACACAAAACTTACCGATAATAAGGAAATGCTTGAGGCACATGCAAGTCCATCGGCATGGAGGTATGCGCATGCGCATGTGGGTACTCATGCTGCATCATCCCATGGACACCGTGGCCCAGCATCGCGGCCCAGGGAGACGCGAATCCACCCGGATGCTCCATTGCACTTGTCACTTATTCATTGTTTTTTATTTAGCACTTTTTTTTAATGTTATAGTAGGAACGTTGTTTGATAGCTTATCTTAATTTTTTATAGCTAAAATGCCATTTATTTTTGTTTTAGTACACCTACTGCATAAATATAATAACAATAATTATTAATTCGATATGTTTCCATTTTAAATTGTAATCATTTTTTTTTTCTTTTGACTCTACAATTTCTATAATTCATTTTATGTATTTCCAATTTAAAAAAAGAAGTAATCCGTATTTAAATCATACTCATACAGAACTAACCTCACTAACTTTTCGTTATATTTATAATTTTAACACAAATATTATTAAATGGACCGGCGTTGAGTTCCGCCACTCAACATGCAATGCCTCAAAGAATTCGGCGGAAACTGGGGAACGGAATGTGTTAACACTAGGTTCCCTCTGCCTACCCTGCTGTGTGCAGGATACAAGATGAAGCTGATTATTAAATGAAATATTTCATAATAAAACAAAACTGCCTCTCAATATGTATTTACCGTGCGTCTACGCTTCTCATAGTTTTCGTCAGTTTTATCATCACCTATTAGTATTGAGTTTATTTGCTTTTGTCTAACTTAAAAGTATTTATTGCGCAGTGTTTTGTTAACCTCACAGATTACAGGTTTTTGTACTGACGATGTTTGTAAAGCAATAGCAGCTGTTTGACTTGGCTCGGGTGCGCGGGAGTGCTTGTCGGAGCTAACTAAATTGTGTTTGTTCAGTTAATTCTTTATATTTCCAATATTATTTATATTTTTTACGAAATAATTTTGAGTAATTTCTTATATGTAATTGTGAAAATGATTCTATTTTATATGTATACTAAGTAATATATTAATTATTTATAATTTAATTACCTAGCTCTACATTTGATCATATTTTGTTACAATATTATAAATTTAACAAAAAAAAAAAAAAAACAAAGTACTGTACCAGAATAACCGAGTCACTTCAAACCACACACAAGAATCACAGCCGATCACAGTTAAAAAAAAAACCAAAACCAAAATAAAAAAAAACACAACTGTCAAAAACCACCGAAAAAAATTCCCACAGACAATCAATCAAAATCACATAGCAAAAAGGCGCGAACTGTCAAACGTTACCGCGTTCGGATACACGCACCCCAATACGAGAACGTTAGAGTATTTACAACATGCATTTTGCGAACACGTGTGCCGGGTCTGTCGGTCCAGCGGTCATTGAGAGGATGCTATCAAAACTAAGTATAGTATGGCAGTGTGCGCCGAACCGGCCCGCAGCATACGAAACAAGATGTTGGCGGGGCGTGCTAGAATGGCTGAGCGTCACGTTGTAATTGGGTTACCTTTACGTGACGCGGGCGAGTGTCACGTCTCTAGTGGGGTGTGCGCTAATTATTGCTTTCGCGTGTTAGAGAACTCGATACATCGATCCGTATGGTTTTCAGTGTTTGGCACGCGCTATTTTTTTATTTGATATTATTTAGTTGTTTTTGGGGCTAGTTTTTAAGGATATAAAATTAAAGTATTGTATTAAATTTTATAAGTATGTGTTTTGCGTGCTATTTTTAAAAAACCAGCGCTTTCGCTTTTCAAAACAAGTACTTCTTATCAAAAAAATAAATCGTCGCGTATCGCACAATCTTCTCATTAAATTTCTGACATACCAATTTGGGACTGGCTGCCTTTTAAATTCAACATTTTGAACGAAATGCACAATTATCGTCGAAATAGCTTGGAAATATAAAAGATAAGTTGTTTTCTCACGACCTATGACCTAGCCTCGAATACGTATGTAACTGTCGAGCAATTTTCATGTGAATGAACTACCAGTGTAATTGGAGCCCCTTTTTAGTGCTTTCTCCATATTGAAAGAGGTCAAGCTATAGATAAACGATATACATATACTAAGTCCATAAAACATTGGATATGTAGTTAGTAATTACTCATAGAATGATACAGTATGACTAAGCTTACGGTATTTCTAAATGTAAAGATATTTGAAGTCTTATAAATTTTGTAGAGCAAAAGAAACGTATAATTAAGTGGTTCAAACAGTTAAATAAATATTTTCCTTTATTAATTATGATAACTTTTAGGATTAACTTAGTTATTTTAACTAAATACCTCTATTTTAAAAGTACTTTTGTATCTATCTATACATATTTGAAAAAAAATTTAAATTAAAACTTACACCACGCTCAAGACAAGTTTTAAATTAAAAAAAAAAACAAAAACCAAACAAACACCAGAATAAACTAAATAAATAAAAATAAACACACAATACTTTTTACATCCACTCTATGCCATCCATTTTAGAGTGAAACAGATATATATAGAGAGTGTCGTTTTAAAATTCAAATGGCGGCCTCTGATTGGCGGAGGAAGAGGGGGCGTGGGTGGCGCGGGTAGGCGTGCCCGTTGATTACGTGTGAATACTGACTGGTAATAAATTAGTTTAACAGAACAACGTAGCCTTCCTTGGCTTGCCTGCCTCGCCTTGGGGGGTTACGGTGCTACGACGTAGATACTATATTATATGGTTAATATTTCAAATATCACGTTGAATTTTCATATTGGGTAGTTTTAAGTTGAGTAAATGGTTGTTTGATAAGTAATTATTTGAGTTTCTGAACTTGTGTTTTGGTAAATTGGGACAGGTTTCATATAGATATGTATATAATTGAAGCTAGTACTTATTTAAAGTATATGCAACGGTAGTGGGTTCGAATTAACCCAAGGGGAGTTTCTCTGATATATACAGAGTATGGCGTTGTAAAAATAACGTGAGAAAAGGTCACAAGGCCTTGTTTACCTATAAACGATGCGATTCGATGCAATATGCGGAAGTATCAAGCTAATTAAACGCCACTATAGATTAATTAAATAACAATTTATACTTAATTGCAATTAAAATACCTATTGGCGTATCGTTTCAAAAAGTCAGGGTCAGTTACATACAATTTTAACATTTAATAAGTAATAAATTAAGGTATTTTGTTATTTTTTTGTATTAAATAAATAAATGTTCAATATAAATAACATTAAAGGTTCTATGATATAGTTGAGACTTTAAGTTTTGTCTAACGACTTTTCTATACCTCCAAACATTGACCTTCTCTAATAGACAAGGGTCACATAGAATTCAAAGGATTTTGACCCTTATGGCAATACATTTTAAGGTATATATAAAACGCAATAGCGATTCCGCTAGGTTTCGTATTAGAAATTCTGGAGGCGTAGGCGGTAATCGATAACACTGTGAGTACCTACGGCATATCGGCAAAGACGAGAAAAAATTTAAAGTTGCTATTTTTAGTGCAATATTGTTTTTTTATTTTCACGCTACATCCCGCACATAATAGGTTAGGCAGGAGGAACTTGGGAACCTAATGTTAAGATACTCTGTTTCCATTAAGAACTTCTATTCCCCACATTCCATCGAATTCTAGAGGCATTGCGTGTTGAGTGTCGGACCTCAACGCCGCGCTTTGCCTCGTTACCAGAGTGAGGAAACGAAAATATTAAATATTACATTTCCTCAAATGGGAATCGAATCCACAACTTGTCGTGTTTACAGTCGCACGCTTGTGAGATCACTGCATGAGAGCAATTATGGACTTATAACGAGGTTCCTATTTGTCCGCGTGGGAGTATGTATTAGATGAAAAGTTCTATATAAAACATCATTTTATTCATAGATTCACTATAGGATATGAAAACGTTGACTGATGTTTTTAGTCTTAAAGTTAATTTAATGTTTAATTTTATATACAAGATTATGATACAAACTGGCGACCGTAAACGTTGAGTTTGAAGTTCACAACTGAACACGCATTGCCTCAATCATTGGAATGGAGTGACGCAGGTTCCCTCTGCCTTCCTTGCAATGTGTAGTATACCTACAGCGTGGAGCTAAAAAAAGAAAACACCCTGTTTTTTTTTAGTTTCACACTTTACACTAAAAACAACATAGTAGGCAGAGACAGAGCCTAGTGTCGAGATACACTATTCTCCGATTTCCGTCCAACTTGGGTGCTTGCGTGTTAAATGGCGAGACTCAATTGTTTATCGAGTCAGAGAGGAAAATTAAAATATTGGATATTACATTTCCTCGTATGGGAATCGAACACACAACCTGCCACGTTTACAGTTTATCTATTTTCACAAAAATCAAATATATACATAGATATATAGTATTTGAACCAACGACAGCTACTATAGTAAAAGATCGTGTGTCGCAAAAACACATTTAGTCTCTTTTTAATTTTTAATAGAATTCTAAATACTATTAATATTACATTAAAATATACTTCCTAACACTCCTTAAAACTTCATTGCTTAATGCTAACCTGGAACTACATATCCTAGTACTATTTGTACAACTTCTACTGTCTCAAATCAAATTGAATCCATGGCATTATAATATTTATTACTTAACAATATAAGCCAATTTTCCTTGAAGATATTTCTATTTTTTATACGATCCCACTGGCTGGCTGTACTTGAGATGGTTAGCTGTCAAGTCACGTGCTTGTATCGATCGATCTGCAGACGCCTTTAGAGGCTGTTTCAGACATTACAGGGAAAACAGAAAAATTGTAAAGTGGATGGACAAGGAATAAAGGAAGGAACGCTTTTAAAAATTCTTTATTTTATGCAGATATGCTTCAAAATTTATTTAAATAAGGTAATAATTTTTAAATATCTGATAAAAACTATATTATTTAATAGATTTTTTGTAAGCTTGCACATAGTGAGGTAGGCAGCAGAATGGGAACCTAGTGTTACGACACTCCGTTCTTATTAAGACACTTCCGTTTCCCACTTTCCGCCGAATTCTGTGAAGTAGATAATAATTATGACATGACAGCACATAAGGAAAATATTTAATAAATATAAAAAATATGCATCCATCGAATTTCATCCTTAAGCAGAGAATAGTAGCCCTTACTACAGGTAAAGTACCTACTGTATTTTTGAACCTACGAAAATGAAAATGGAATTCGAAAATGAAATCGAACCCACAACCATCTCATGTGTCTTACAAATGAGATGGTTGTGGGTTATACCATCACATTTACGGTCAAATGATCTTCCATTATTAAAAATCCCACTTTAAAGCATAAAAAATAATCTTATTTTATAGGAAGAACATTGCGGCGTTGAGTTCTGCCACTCAACACGCAATGCCTCCAGAATTCGGCAGAAAGTGGGGAACGGAGTGTCTTAACACTCTGCCTACCCTGCTGTGTGCGGGATACAGCGTGAAGCTGATATTTATTTATTTTATTTTAACACTTAGGATAAATCACTAAAAATAAAAGTGAAGATTCATGATAAAAAATCCAAATACAAATATTGTAAAATATAACACATCTTAAACTAATAAAAATAATGACTTTAACTACAGGACATCGCATTGTCCTGGTGGTGCCATGATTCAGCGTGTGACTGAAGCGCAACGGTTATGGGTTCAATTCTCTCTGAGGAAAAAATAATTATTTAATATCATTCGTCGTCATCAAATCGTTGTTGTTTATTTATTATTTCATAATGAAGTCATGATAAAAGGGCCTTCACTTTTACTTACAAAAAGAAATATTTTTTTGTTACAATAATTTAAAAACATGAGAAGCCGAGAATGGAACCCGGGGCATTTGTGCAACACAACAAACAAATAGCGCAACTGTGACTTGACCCAATGTAAAATAGGAATCACATTTATACCACAAACACAAACTGATTGCTGAGTGCCATTCATCACCAGAACATAACAAACAAAAACCAAAAACACATTTCAATTGCGATAAAAAATTATAAATTATAATAAAAAAAGCAAATCCAAAATATTATTTAAAATATTTAAGAAGTACTACAGCATTGATCACAATTTTGTGATAAGGACATTCTGCTGTGGCTTGAAGTTTATTTACAACAAACGGGGGACTACCGGATGAAAAATTAAACAAAAAAACACACACACTTATAAGATAATACAAAAATATTTAATGCAAATGACACCCGCGGTAGGTAGCAACAAAAGTTATTGCAAATGAGGCCACTGTTGTGCATAATAAAACCGGGATTCCCTTATACAAAGTTAATTTACTTAAATAATCGATAAATCTCGCACCCGAATCGATATAGCAAAATTTGCGAAATCGTAAAAAGATTGAATATATCGAGTTGAAGCGGCGCGGACGGACGGACGGTCGCAAGAAATCATTATTACTGCTGCATCCATACAAATAATTGGCCCGTAAACATGTCAGGGCGGCGTCTCTGCCATGTATATTATTGTAGGGTTGTCGATTTGTACTTAATATAAGATTAACAGATACTACAAAAATGTTGTTAATTTTTCCGGTATTTTTTTTTATATAGTTTTTGTAATTTATATATAATAATGAGATAGATGTAAGTTGCCGATTTAATTAAGTTGTTAGACACAAGCCATATACGATGAATCATAACCATATAAAAAAATAAATCGTGTCACTTAAGTTAAAATAGGTATTCAGGAAAAACATCAATTTTAACTTTAATCTTCTGAATATATGACTTTTACATATTTATTACAATTTTTAAACACTATTATTTAGTTTATTAAACAGTTATCCATTAAAAAAGTTCACTAGTAACCAAATCACTTTTTTGTTTTTTGGTTTTTTATTGTTTTTTTTATTTTATTTATATTTTTTTTAAAGCCAAAACCCTCGCCCCTACGCCGTCCGAATCTGTCAATGTCATATCAATAGAGTGCGGGCGATTTTTTGGCGCGTTGTCGTGCGGCATTGTGATTGTGAGGTACGAGATATCTTCATTGCTATCTAAGCTGGTACTGGAACAAATGCACACTATATAAAAATATATATAAGAAGAGTACTATTTAGTATATTTTTATATTTTTATTACTATAGTTTCTCTAGACGAAGAAGACTTCGTCTTCTATTCTCCAATAATCACTATTATTGTGAACATTTTTAACTGATCTCAAAAGTAAGGAAGTCAGTATAATTGGATTATATTTGAATATGATGATCTATGAAGGTTTTCAATCACTGGTGCTAAATTTCGTAAGTGTATTACTATTATGATTGTATTCCTTTCCTATTTTTTTTCTCCGAAACTATATATTCCTTATTGCATCAAACACAACATACAGTAATATAAAATGAAAAGTTAGTTGACAAGGGAAATATTTTTCTACCTTAAAAAAATTAATTAAATCAGTTTCATGCTGTATCCCGCACACAGCGGGGTAGGCAGAGGGAAACTAGTGTTAAGACTATCCGTTCTCCAGTTTCCGCCCAATTTATTAAGGCATTGGGTGCTAAGCGGCAGAACTTAACGGTGGGTATTTTCCCTTAATGCTAGACAGAAGAAATGAAAATGTTGATAAATAATATTTCATTCCCTCAAGCGAGGATCGAACCCAAACCCTTGTGTCAGGGACTCCTCAGTTTTTCTACCTACCTTAAAATATTTCTATTTATGAGTAACAGTAACACTACATGTTTAATACAAAACGCTTATAATTTATATAGGAATAGATACATAGTTCAGATTAAGGAGTTTAATATTAAAACCGTCCAATTACTGATATCATATATTTTTTGCTAGTATATTAAAAATAATAATTCCGTGTTTTTCATCAAATTATTATAAATTATGACATCTGCCTTTTTATCTTATAGATTATAGATATATCTTTAGTAAAAAAAAACCTTCTCCATATAAGTTATAGATGATAAAAGAATAACCTATAGATACCCCAATAATGATGAAACCAATTAACTTAACACAAATATCGACTCCATGTTCTTAATGAAAATAAGAATTAAATTACAAAACAAGAGTTCTTTACTGTAATCGAAAAATTGTCAGCTGACATTTTATTATGTTTTTTTCCATAGAAATGACTGGGTCGCTGAAACATTTTAACAATACAAGTTTTGTTTGAAACGCGTGATAGCGTGGCCGGTACTGTAGGCCCCTTTTTGTTCCAAATAAGAAAGGATCCATCGGTCAATAAATCGATCGTTAGTTCAGCATTCCACCGACAGGTGGCGTCGTTGTCCGCCAATGTGTAATTATAACGTTTTTTTTTTCTTTTTTTAGCTTTACGCTGTATCCCGCACACAGTAGAGTAGGCAGAGGTAGATTAGTGTTAAGACACTCCGTTCCATATTCTCCGCCTAATTTTTTAGGCATTGTGTGTTGAGTGGCGAAATTCGACGCCGCGCCTTGCCTCGATACCTGAGCGATGAAATGAAAATATTAAACGTTTTATTTCCTCGGATGGGAATCAAATCCACCAGTCGGGCTCACACTATGTGGACACGACTGGCCTCTTATATCATTAATTAAGTTAAAATCAGTTTCACGTTCCCCACTTTTCGCCAAGTTCTGGAGGCATTGCGTGTTAAGTGGAACTCAACGCCGCGCTTTGCCTCCACACCAGAGTGAAAAAATGAAAACATAAACGTAAGTAAATATTTCATCTCCTCAAGTGGAGATCGAACCCACAACCAGTTCATTTTACAGTCACACTCTGTGCCCCTGCGCCACGACTGGCTTCTAATGTAATTAATGTACGGCTAAATTAAAATTAACAGACAAGAGCCTATCATGGCTCATTGATGCACCAATTAAAATAACTAAAGTAACCTGCGGTTCTCTTGATAGGTTAAAATTTAATTGAAATAAATAAATCTCAGAGCTGAGGCCGGTCGTGGCGCAACGGCACGAGGTGTGACTGCAAAACCGACTGGTTCTGGGTTCGATTCCCACTCGAGGAGATGAAATATTTACTTAAATTTATATTTCCATTTCTTCGCTCTGGTGTCGAGGTTAAGCGCGGCGTTGAGTTCTGCCACTCAACACGCAATGCCTCCAGAATTCGGCAGAAAGTGGGGAACGGAGTGTCTTAACACTAGGTTCCCTCTGCCTACCCTGCTGTGTG
>JAATLQ010003889.1:0-10358 GCA_013421005.1 Heliconius erato x Heliconius himera | reverse complement strand
TAATTTTTAATTTTATAGCACTGTAAATTCGACCTTTCTAACCAATGAAGTCAGCGTGGTGCCTAAGGAGTGTGAAAGGATGTGAATATAAACACGACTGTTGTGGGTTTCATTCCCACTCAGAAGAATGAATTATTCAATATTTTAATTCCTTAGTTCTGGTAATAAGGCAGAGGCGGAATTGAGTTTCGCTACTACACATGCAATGCCTCGAGAATTAAAAGAAAAATTGGAAACAAACTGTCTTATAATTAAGTTCCTTTTGCCTACTCCTCTATAAGGAGGATACAAGATGAAGCTAACAAAATAAATTAAATGAAACCTAACCATTACTCTAAAATGGAATCAAACCTACAACCATCGTATTTTGATTGATACTTTCTCTTTCAACAGTTATAAACCACGACATTTCATCACACAACAGCTTTTGAAAACACCAAAATAAGATTTTAAATAGAAGCAAGCATTTGACAGCCCTATTGCACCGTGTTTGTTTTTACGTGGACCCGCGAATTCATCGCATACATTCTCTTAGTATGGACAAAATAAGTGAGTCGGAACTACACGTAAGAAGCTGTCTGTCCGTCTGTGTCGCTTGATACAGTGAACAAAAGTGGACTTTATCGTTTCCACAATAAATATTATAACTTAAAGGTATAATAAAATGGCTATCACTCTTAAGTTTGAAGAAAATCAGTTTTATTCGTTTGTGTTAAAGTATAATTTAAAATAACCTGTCAAATTTTGTTTTGATAACAAACTGTAGCATCTAAGGCAGCTAAAAACGACGTGATGATGGAGAAGTAAGCAGAAACGTATTAAATTCGCATTGACGAAAATGCCGTTTCGTAGTTTTTCTTATTTGCCGATTGGGATTTTTGTGGGTATCTCACATTTTTGATGCTTCACCAAAATCGAGTAGATGTGGCCGGTTTTTTTTTTGGCAATTGGCAATTAGAAGTCGGGTAAAACAATATATTCCATTAATGTGCGCTGTAAAATTAAATTAGTTTTCTCATTTTGAGAACCTTTGAAAGGTAAAAAGGTTCGATCGATGCGTAGAAAAATTTGATATGTTTGGGCTGTAATAAAAATTGTTGGGTTTGTCGCAGAGATAGGATATTTTACAAATCAGTATATCTTTATTTATTTATTTCTTTATTTGTACACCACTTATATAAAAATACACCAAAAATATTATGTAAATAATAAGCGCATATATATATTTTTTACATGTTTTTAATCAGCTTCACGCTGTATCCCGCACACAGCAGGGTAGGCAGAGGGAACCTAGTGTTAAGACACTCCGTCCCCCACTTTCTGCCGAATTCTGGAGGGTATTGCGTGTTGAGTGGCAGAACTCAACGCCGCGCTTAGCCTCGACACCAGAGCGAAGAAATGGAAATATTAATTTAAGTAAATTTTCATCTTCTCAAGTGGGGATCGAACCCACAACCAGTCGATTTTTTACAGTCACCTTTGTACCCCTGCCCCACGACTGGCCTCAAATTTTTATATGTTTTTTACGTGATATAAATTATTAATTTGAATGACACACTAAGCCTTATCTATATATAAATATATTTTACTAAATTTAACATACCCACATTTAACGTTTAATTTACACCCAGAAAATTTATATAATATTATTAATATTATTGCCCTAAAAACACATACAATTTTACAACGATAACAAATTATTATACAAAAAAAAGAACAATAATTTCTTTTTCTGACATTCGGACATAAAACGCAGTGTAGGTTCGATTCCTATTCAGGAAAATGTATTATTATTTATTATTAATCATTTCTTTGCTCTGGTAATAAGACAAAACACAGGTTAGAGTTCCGCCACTGAACACGCAACGCCTCTAAAATTCTGCGGAAACTGGAGAACTGAGTGCCTTAACACTAGGTTCCCTCTACCTACCCCGCTATACAGCGGGAAGCTAAAAAAAATCCATCCACCTCCGTCGGATGACACAAAAGATATATAAAAGATATTAAACATAATACAGCCATTTGCTTAATCTTCCAATAAGATCTCCCTTGAATTACTTTTGATTTATGACAGAGAGGTCACTCCGAACGTCCATACGCCATTACTGCCCTCCAAGTGGCCATTACTCGAGGCCATCACCATATTGTATTGTTGCAGGTAAAATTTTATGTTATTTTACTTATAAGAAATGGTCATTTGTTTATTTTTCTATTAACTATATTGAAAAAAAATGTTTGTGAAATCTATTTTATTTTACTGTAGTAGAATATTTATTTTAAATTTGTTTAATGTTTTCATAGTTTAAATAATATTTATAATATATAACGCTAACTTAATAAGTTAAACAATAAATGTTACTTAAAAAAATCAAAATTTTATAAAAATAACATAAAACTTGGAGATGCCGGGGATCGAACCCGGGGCCTTTCACATGCAAAGCGAACGCTCTACCACTGAGCTACATCCCCGATGATTTAACGTTCCATAATTTTATAAATATGCATAACTGTAAAAAATATATACATGATTACTAATAAAACTGAAAGGCCCCTTTATTTCTCATCTCCATTTTCAATCTGTTATTTACTGATCTAATATTAAAATCCGCTTCACGCTGTATCCCGCACACAGCAGGGTAGGCAGAGGGTGGCTAGTGTTAGGACACTCCGTTCTCCACTTTCCGCCGAATTCCAGAACTCGGCGGAAAATGGAGACATTATGTGTTGAGTGGCGGAACATAACGCCGCTCTTTGCCCCGACACCAGAGCGTAAAAATGAAAATATAACTGTAAATAAATATTTCACTTCCTCGTCACACTTTGTGCCCCTGCGCCACGACTGGCCTCTATCTGTTATAGTGATTGCATTTCAATACATTTAATAAAATATCTTTATATGAATTTCGCTTAAGACATACCAAATAGGTATATCTTAAGCAAAAGCATATCATAGCTATATCACAAATAAAAGCAATACATATATGGATAACACAAAACATAACTTTGTTAAACATACTTCTTTAGATAAAGTCGGTTATAAACCGATCGCGAGTTTCGTGCCCCCTCGGTCAACATGTCACAAAAGTAATTTTTTAACACTTACAGCAGCTTTTTTAATATAACAACACAACTGGCCAGTGTCCCTCTCACAAAAACTAAGTAACGTGAGATGAATGTTTTTTTTTGTATATTATCATTTAGAAATTTCCGAAATCAATACAAGAAATACTGCAGCAGATTGATTTTTTTATTAGTCTATCGTTTATTAGAACTTTATATTGAAATATATGTGTTTTTTTTTGAGATAATAATAATATAGGATAGTAAAATCACAAAAATCTAGAAACGTAGCAAAAATTTAAATATATATCGGCTTGAGCTTAGCCTTTTACTATACATACATATACAGAGTGGAAGTGTCAGCACCACTTTAAATGAAATCACAGTTTTAACTACTCTATAAAAGCTTAATAATAATCAATCAGCTTCACGCTGTATCCCGCACACAGCAGGTTAGGCAGAGGGAACCTAGTGTTAAGACACTCCGTTCCCCACTTTCTGCCGAATTCTGGAGGCATTGCGTGTTGAGTATAAAAGCCTAATACAATTATTATTATTTTTTTCTCCAAAAATGAAAAAATGATTTTTTCAAACTAAATAATTAATAATATTATCGTTTTAAAATAAAACGATAACGTATATGTATATAAAATACAATAAAAATCATTAATATACACAATTACAAAACTATAACGTGTGCAAATTTACAAGCAAAAAGTATAACAAAAGAGCACTATAAGATTTCATAAATTATTTCCACCATTTTAATCAATTGTCACGCACACCATATTTTACATTGTATAACAACTGCAAGGTCGTTTATTATACCTATATATATATGACTTATTACTAAATCGGCATTTAATATTAATTTATATTGAGGCCAGTCGTGGCGCAGGGGCACAAGCGTGCGGGTTTACGAGAGTTGTGGGTTCGATTCCCACTCAAGGAAATGAAAATATGATAATATGATTACTTATGTGTATGATTACTTAACTATTTACTCCAGAATTCGACAAAGAGTGGAGAATAAAAGTGTCTTAATGGAACGAAGTGTCTTATCACTAGGTTCCAAGGCTCCCCTCTGCCTATCGTGCTGTACATTACTAGATAAGGAATATGAATTAATTTTGTAAAATTCATATAATGAAGCCGTCGGGGATGTAGCTCAGTGGTAGAGCGTTCGCTTTGCATGTGAAAGGCCCCGGGTTCGATCCCCGGCATCTCCAACTTTTTACTATGTATTCTTTTATAATTTTACTATTATAATGTGGCATTACGTCAAAAACATGGAGTATTGGATCACAAAAACTTAAAATTTAGACTTTTTGCATTTATAATTTCATAAATTACGAGACTACAAACAATAGAGTTGTTGATTCGCTCCATTATTATTATGATTTAAATTGAGCTCTGACTTACTTAAAAAAACAATGTTTCGAATTCAGGTAAAAAATGGAGAACAGAGTGTCTTAACTCTTAACTATAATCTAAAAAGTTTTATCTGTTTGCCCTACAATATACGTCATAAAGCACAAAGACAAAAAAAATATTTTGTTAAGCGAGTTACTTCCACGAGTGATTTTATATTCCAGCCATGGGCGTAGAAATGGGGGAGGGGGCTACTCCGTGCCCACCCCAGGTTTTTTACACAAAATTAAGCAAGAAATAAAAAAAAATTAAAAAACACACAAACGCAAAGAAATCACTTCGAATCTGATAACTCCTACTTGGAAAATACCTCTAGACACGCCCATGGACCTGACCTCTACAAGGTAGGACCTGTGAGAATAAATAATAAAAGGAAACTATTGTCATTAAGCATATTTAACACATTTTTGACCTACTTCGCAAAAAGTAGATATTAAAGGTATTTAAATAAAATTAAATTAAATTAGCTTCACGCTATATCCCGCACACAGCAGGGTAGGCAGAGGGAACCTAGAGTTAAGACACTCCGTTCCCCACTTTCTGCCGAATTCTGGAGGCATTGCGTGTTGAGTGGCAGAACTCAACGCCGCGCTTAACCTCTACACCAGAGCGAAGAAATGGAAATATAAATTTAAGTAAATATTTCATCTCCTCGAGTGGGGATCGAACCCACAACCAGTCGGTTTTTCAGTCACATCTCGTGCCGCTGCGCCACGACCGGCTTAAAGGTATTTACTTTAGACGTATTCTATATATGTATATATGGTTTTTATTAAGTCGTCATCGGGGATGTAGCTCAGTGGTAGAGCGTTCGCTTTGCATGTGAAAGGCCCCGGGTTCGATCCCCGGCATCTCCAATTTTTTTTTTATCGTATTGAAAATATTTAATTAATTCCTTTTATAAGAAAAAACTTTATTTTAGTAGTATTTGTAATATATTATTATGTAGGTAATTATACTTTTGTTTTAGCTTAACGCTGTATTTAACACAGCAGAATAGGCAGAGGGAACCTGGGAACTTAGTGTTAAGATACTGTCGTTTCGCACTTTCTGCTGAACTCTCGTGGCATTGCGTGTTGGCGGAACTCAACGCCGCGCTTCGCCTCGTTACTACAGAGAAAAAAATAAAATATCAAACATTTGAGTCAGTCGCGTTTACAGTCGCACTTGTACCCCTCCGCGACTCATATTTTATACAATAATATGATACAAAAAAAAAAAATACAAAATAAAAAAAATACTAACTAATAAACCAAAAAATTTAATAAATATAAACATTTTTTTATATTCTGTTGAACATATAAAAAGGTTGCGTAAGTCGTGCTTTCCTCTAATCATCCCCTACCGTGTCAAAATGGCAGGTCCTCATTCACGGCACGTACGCGCTACGTGGCGAGGAGCTACCACGCACGGAGGTAGGAGATTCAACATTTACGGGTGGTTTTTAAAAATATATGCAAAGTTATAGTCTCGTCTGTGGTGGTTATATTCAATTTTGTTTCGGTATCTTAGTGTATTATATACTGGCGCAGTGGCACAAATGTAACTGACTGTAAAAGCTACAGGTTGTGGATTCAATTCCCACTCGAGGAAATGAAATGTTTAAGATGTTTTACATTTTTAAGTTATTAAGTTGCCCAATTAGGAAAGAAAAAAAACTTTTTAGAAAACATATATATATTTTTAATTTTAATTATCCCGCGATATGCTATAATTTTGTATTTTTATATATATTTTTATATAAAAAAATATATATTTCACCCTGCTACATAAAGGCTGCAGAGAAAAGCTGAAAATGAAATCTTTTCTAATAATTACTCTGACAGAAATTCTTGATATCTTTATCAAGAACTTCTGTTATATAGTTTAAGAATATCTGAAAATAGCAACTAATAAATTGTTATAACATATACAAAATCTAACTATAAAAATACTTTAAATTTAATTTGAAACAAACAAATTAAAATTATACAATTCACAAAAAAAATCATACAACAAAATGTGAAAAGGCGATCTTTTCCTAATCAAGAGGAGAAAGAGGATATCAACTTGGATACAATTGCTCAAAAATAATTAAACTTTAGTACTTTTAATATCTCTCTACATTATGTTACAACAACTTCATTTCAATACAAGAACAAAGTCAATTTAAAAAGCATTCCGTAAAACTTAACATTCCAAGGCTGTGTGAAGAAATTTTATTTCTGAAATAATTTTCCGTATTTCCATCTTGTTTTTCGTAGGTATCTGTGACAGGGTGCCGTCATGCCGGTCACGTCGCGCTACGTGCCCCTTTATAGCGGGATAGATAAAGGTAGATATGTAAAGATAGATAGATAGATATAGATATACTTAGCGAAGTCAATACTCCGCTGAAACTTCCTTAAAGGATCACGTTTTAATGAAGTTAAGACGTATTATACGGGAAAATTATAATACTTAATTTAAGATGCCATGATGTGAAGTTTGGGCAAAAAGGTGTGACTGTAAGCGTGACAGGTTGTGGGTTCGTTTTCCAGTTGAGGAAATTTAATTTTTAATATTTTTATTTCTTGGCTCTAGTTATGATAGTTATAAAGCAACGCACGGCGTTGATTTCTGTCACTCAACACGCAATGCCTCCATAATTCGGCGGTGAGTGGGGGGCGGAGTGTCTTAACACTAAGCTCCCTCTGCCCTGCTTCATGCGGAATATAGAAACTAAAAAAAATAGATACTCCCTATAACCACATGGTTGTGTAAACCATATCAACATAAGTATTAGAAAAGTTTAGTATATGAGTCCACATTAGTTTTTTTGAAGAATCATAATCCATAGACTTATACAATATTTTGACTTGACTACTTTGTCTAGATTCGAGCATAACAGAAACTAATTCTTGTAAAAATTCAAAAAAAAAAACAAGTCCTAAGAACTTAATTTTCACATATATTTTTTTTAATAATTAATTTGTTAACTTATTTTATTTAATATAAATAAAACAAGAACCTAAATATGGAGAATTTGCCAGTATTATGCTATACATCATTTCTGTACACCGATCTCTTCTAATAGGGTTAAATACTTCATCTAAATCGTGAAGATATTTTTATGGGCGACGAGGAATGCCATCAGCTACGCATCTCCCTCCCTTTGACAACTCTATGATTTAATGCACTGGCGCTATTTGATTATAACATAATCTACAATTTATAAGGCCATTTTAAATTATACGAATAATTTTATTGTTTAATATTATTTAATAATATTATTTAATGAGGCCAGTGGTGGTGCAGTGGCACGAGGTGTGACTGTAAAACCGACTAGTTGTGGGTTCGATCCCCACTCGAGGAGATGAAATATTTACTTAAATTTATATTTCCATTTCTTCGCTCTGGTGTCGAGGTTAAGCGCGGCGTTGAGTTCTGCCACTCAACACGGAATGCCTCCAGAATTCGGCAGAAAGTGGGGAACGGAGTGTCTTAACACTAGGTTCCCTCTGCCTACCCTGCTGTGTACAGGATACAGCGTGAAGCTAATTTTTTTATTTTTTTAAAAATATTATTTAATAGATAATTTCGATAATTAGTCACATGGTTTCATTTTCTCAAGATACTGGAGGAAGGTCACATAAAAAGCATGAGGACCCCCCGGAGGGTATGTGTGAAAAGGTTGATGACAGTGGACGAGGCGAAAGAGGTATGAGATAGAGAGACAGTAACGTTTGGCGCTCCGTTCTCCCTGACTACCCGCTAGGGATAAAGCGTGAAGTTAAGTTTCATTTTCCCGATCGGTGAAGACAAGGTGGGGCGTTGAGTTCCGCCACTTTTAGATTGACGCAGCGGGACAGCGTGTCAGTGAAAACATGATGGTTGTGATTCGATTTTAATTCTAGAGAATTAATTATTTTTAATTCCCTGCTTTGACAGGTTACAGGCATGTTTCGAATTCGAGTGAAAAGTGAAGAACAAAGTATCTTGACAATAGTTTCTCTGAGCCTGCTCTGCCATACACGGGACTAAATGTGAAGTTAGTGCTAGTAAATTCAGAACACAATTCCTGCTGTAAGTCTCACCCACGTTTCCAATGTTGAAATGCTTTATCATACATGACATTTTTCAAAAATTGGCTAGACTCACTGATTTAAATCACGTTAGTAAGTAGATTTATATTGAAAACTAACACTTTGCACTACCTAGCCTAGCTCTCTATGCGGTTGTGCTATTTAAAATGTATGATTTAGAAGGATTCTATGATTTACAGAAATGTCTCATTCTTTTGCATCTTCACACTGTTTTCGCATATCAATGCAGACAAGAAGATCTGGTGTGAAAGACATTCCATGCTCCAATTCTGCCGTCATAAGGATAAAGGGCACAAATAACATTTTTTGAGGGGTTTAAAGTATTTTTTGGTTTTGTTGAAAAAAAACGCCAATAAAATTGGTTTTTCGAATATGTGAAAATGTAAATACTTGCATCTATATAGTAAGTATAAGACTATGGTTTTGTAAAGTTCTATTTTTAATATGTATAATAAATAATTAGTTTTTTTCTTTTCAACTTAACATAAAAAATAGAGTAAAATCAGAAATATTACGATTTAAAGGCACATACAGCCAAATGTGCCTTTTCTTCCTTCCTTCCTTTGTAAAATTTTTAACCAAATTTCCAAAGTGTTACAATAAAAAGACACTTTTATTCATTTATATCTTCTCTTTGTAACACTATTAGTAAAATTACATGTAAAATATTTTTCTATGAATACAAACTGGTAGTTGTAATAAAATCAAACCTTTATTTTAAAACATTTAGAGAAACAGTTCTTTTTTACCAGCTGCGTTATGACATTATTAGGTGAGTAAAAGTATGTCCAGCCATGTTTATTCCCAATAGACATAAAACTTTGATTCAACAATAAGCCGCGGGCAAAAGCTTTAAACTCCTCCATTTGGAGTAGGTAACAAACAATGTTAATCTAAAGGTAAATAATATATTGAGTGCTCACTCCCGACATTGACATTATATGATTTGATTTTAATTTCTGTTCCTATAAATATGGTGTAAAGTCGGATTCACAGTCACTTTCATTGCTACTAATGTTATGTTTGCATTTTTTTACTTTTAAATTTTGTCTAACACTGAATCATCAGATTCAAAATATGTCCAAATTTCTTTATTTGATGCTTGTTGGGACAGATATTTGTTCGTTTTCAAACTTTCTGTTGCGTAAAGCAGCATCTACAAATCCTGCGCTCCGTGGTGACGTATTGTAACAACTAACAAAGAGAATAGAATAATCACTAGCTAAGCTTTTTAGTATTTGTAAAAAAGTTCGTCTTTCAGCATCCTGGACATTTATAGCTACGAAGTTATAATGCGACGTAAAAGAAAAGTATAAATAAACAAATGTAGTAATTACAATATAATTTAATAATATAAATTTAGCTAAAAGAGTTGTCTATACAGACATTTCCCGAAAAATGTACCACTATTAATTTGATATTTAAAAAATTTCATCCTAAAAATATGCAATACAACGCTTAAAAACACGGTTATAGCGACTAGTTTAAAAATTACTTTATAAAAAATTTGGGTTTTCATTTTTGCCATACCAAAACGTTTTTAGCAATAACTTTCTAATATTAGATAAAGAATACACTGACACATTAAATGAATATCGCCGTACAGTAAGTAACGATGGTTAAAGTATAGAAATAAATTACAAAACAATCTTACCAGACGTCGAGCCGATAGGCATAACTGGCGTGATTCCCTGCATACTTCTTCCTTGTCACTTCATTTTAATTAAGTGTTTTTTAGTAGTAAAGACATAACTGACATCAATAATGTAAGGTATACGCCTTTTATACTAAACATACGTCAAT
>JAATLQ010003885.1:566-12810 GCA_013421005.1 Heliconius erato x Heliconius himera | reverse complement strand
AATTCTAGGAATAAGCATTATTATGATAGGTAACCTTAAGCATTTTTGTAATCATAACACTCTTTACCGTTATGATTACAGATAACATGCAACGTTTTCTGTAATCATAGCTATAAAAATAAACTTAAGCAAATGTTTGTAACTAGTTACAAAAATAAGCAGTTTTGAAAACTAGTTACTCGTGTATCCGAAACTAGTTGCAACCGATTATGCCTAAAAGACGTTACGGCCCACGTCTAGATTCAATGAATGAACGACGGACAGTTGAATGGCAATTTGACATAAGTAGTGTTGGGCGTTACTGTTATATTTTTATAATGCATTATTCATTATATTATATTTTTTTAATTGTTATTTTAAACTGTTGTAATATATATTATATTATTTACAACGTAAATACAATACAATGACAAAATGTACGAAGTTCAGACTAATATTTTTGTTATTAGTTATTTTAATGTAAGTAATATTTGGCCTTTCTGCCATTGAGTTAAAGCTCATATTTGTGCGAGGTTATACGATGTGAAGTTCGCCATCATTATTTTATTTGACCTTGGCTGAACTCGATGTAGGCCGAACAACTACTAAATATTTCCGATCATTCCCGAGGCGTCGCATGCTATTTTCATAGCAGATAATGAATATTATTTACTGTTATCTATAACAGTCAGTGTTGAAAATAAATAATGATTAGAACATTAGAAATTTATAATGAATTATATTATCTGTTGTTTGTTATAACGTCCAACTTTAATTATTGAACAGAACGCTTGTTCCAAAGGATGCCCCTGTGGTTGTAGATATCAAAAAAAAAAAAACAATTGATACACCGGGTCCGCCTATGGTTCTATGCAGCAATACCTCACTCGATGTATTTGACATTCTCAGGGTTAATTTAATGACACAATTTGTCAATAACACAACAACACTTTAAAAGAATACGGTTCGTGACATTGTCGAAGTGATTAGTGCTCAACTGGCACGCTCGAAGCGCCATAAATGAAGAACTGAACTGAACTGAAGAATACGATTTTGACACAAAAGAATAACGATAATTATTATATCTCAGTTTATTTTGCCGGTGAACAACTCGATGGAAAAATCACAACAAAATAAGGATGAACGATAATCATCGATTTTTGATGAACAACGATGTAGCAGTGCAACATCGATGTTTCAACATCGATGTTACATTAAATAAAACATTGTAACGTCGATGTCAGCAGGGACACATAATCGTTATTCAATCGCGTACACATGCTTTCAAAATAATTATTTTTACAATCGATTGACAACAAAATCTTGAGACATAAAATTTGTTTTTACACCCTAATGTTTTAAATTTTCAATAAATTAAACGTCGTGTGATATTTTAGTTATTGTGGCTCCGTACCTTTTAGGATCACTTATAAAGAACACTTTGTTGTCCGTCCGTCTGTCTGTTTGTCAAGATCCTTTATCTCAAGAACGCTTGGAAATATTGACTTAAAATTTAAACTTCATCCATAGATCTACGGCCCCATGACTTCCTGAAAAAAACGTATTTCTACATTTACTTAAAAAGAAATATGGCCGCTTATATTGCAAAGAACGCTTATTTCGACACTATAAAGAGAATTAAAATAACATACGAAGAAGAAATAAAATACTTTCAGTTGACCTAGAATTATAAAATTTGGTAGCTAGCATCTACAAATAGTACTAATTCAGAAAAAAAGCTATACATTTGTGGTTAAAACCAAAATATGTGGTAGCCTTAAAAGGGGGGCAAGATTTTGTATTAAAGCCGCTAGTGATGTATCAGATTAAAATGCTCTGGCTAAGCCAAGCTTGAATTTCAGAAAAAGCTCAATATCTCTGTATAATCTTTGTTCTTTATCTCCTCCATGGTGGGACGAAGAATGCAGTGTTACGATTAAAAATTGTAAAACTCCTTAGATTTTTTATATTTCAAGAAAGTAAAAGCCCATCTTATCTGACTCTTCCCCTGGTAAAGATGATATTCCTTATTTGTTTCTTATAAATTCCTGCAAAAAATATATTTTTCTATTGTTTATTTTTTATAAAATCCGGTTATGTTCCTTCATCCTGGAAAACTCAAATTATTATTCCAATCTTAAAACCTGGGAAAGATCCCAAAGAGTCTTCTTCCTACCGTCCCTTTGCCTTGTCTTCCACGGTGTGCAAAATCATATCAACGTTAAATAAAAAATAGACTTGACTGGATAATGATAAGTAGGGGCATACGTTCTAAGTCCCAGTTTGGATTTAGGAAAGATCTTGGCACAATTGATAGCCTTAGTGTTCTCACCTCAGAAATCCTAGCTACGCTAGCTTTGCTAAAAGCGAATATCTAATAGGTGTTTCTTTGGATATTAGCTTCGCATAAGTAATATATATGCATATACGATATAGATACGAATTCTTAGACTTCGTCTTCCTAATAAGTTACCTCAATTCATTTTCAATCTTATTATCGGCAGATCCATTCGATCAGGCATCAAGGAAACCTTCTTCCTCCTAGATATCTTTGGAATGGCCTTTCTCTGGGCTCTGTGCTAAGCCCTCTATTGTACAGCTTTTACACTCGTGATTTACAGTATGCAGATGATATTGTGTTGTGTTTTAACTATAAAAACATCGAAATTGTAACCAGACTCAATTCTGCTTTGCATTATTTAGACAAATGACGTGAATGGTCATTGTCGGTCCCTTAAAATAGTGTGGTCATTTTCACTCGTAAAAGACGTATCCCTGATTTCACTACTTGTCTGTAACAATCAAAGTTCCAGTTCTTAACTGCGAAGTTCTTGGGTGTGCTTCTAGACTCTACTAAACTGTCCGGTTCTGCTGCTTATGGATTATGTGTCCAATAAATGTGAAAAAAATCTCCAAATTTTACGTGCAGTATCAGGGGTTTGATGGGGTTTAAATCATTTTACGTTAAAATTGTTATATAACGCCATTATTCTTAGCCATTTTGATTATGCTATATTCTTGTTGGACCCATGCTACCGGTCTGCTTTAAGCAAATTAGATAAAATTCGTTATAAGGCTCTAAGAATCATCTTATATGCTATGAAGTCATCCCTAACAAATGCCACGCAAGTGGAATGTGTTAATCCACCTTCGTCGCCAATATCCTTCCGATCGCTCTATGTCTCAAGTGCTGCAGTCTTCTTCTCATGCTTTGATTATTTGTCTTTATCGTCTCTCACGTGCCATCAAGTCTACACGGCATTTTTCTTGCATTTTAAAAAGTTTCTGTAATTTTTGACCGTAACGTTTGGCGCTCCGTTCTCTCTGACTAACCCGCTAGGGATAAAGCGTGAAGTTAGTTTAGTTTTAGTTTTTTTTCTGTAAATTTTCATCCCTTTCAGCTTGTATTTTCATTTCTTTTGTTGGCTCTTTGTGTTTTATTTCGTTTAGTGCGCTTACGCTACACTTATTTGCTTTATAATCCTTCTGTGCTAACGAGCTGGATATTGTCAAAAACAATCCAGGCACTAATAATTAACTTTAAATTCATTTCGCTAAAAATTGGCCAGATTATATAGGCATATTTACAGATGCATCTATGTCCCCGCATAATTCTAATGTTGGGGCAGTTTGTTGGATTCCTGAATACAAAATTATTTTAAATTTAAAACACGACACCCTGAAACATCAACTTTTTCTGGTGAATGTATAGCTTTGCTTAAAGGCTATCTTTTTCGCAGAATCCCGCAATTTAAAAAAAGTTATTATTTTTATAGATTGCTTAAGTGCTTTACAATCTCTGTTGCAAAATCCTTTCCGTAGCAAATCTAATTTTCACCTTGTCCTCCAAATTAGGGAAGCTTTTTATCGCTGCCACATACAAGGGGTACTCTTATCCGTTGGCATGGATATGAAAGTGGCTCGGGGCCACTCTGGTATTACAGATAGTGACATAGTTGATTTCAATTCCAAATCTGAAGTGTCCTCTGGCCCCGTAATATATATTGTAATATATATAATTTTATATATTGCTTAGACCTATTGTCCTTGTGAAAATTTGATTTAAGATCTTCAGGGGTTTTTTTGGAAATAATCAGTATTGGATAAAAGGTAAAAATTACGCTTCCGTTCAACTGGAAGTTCCAATTTCTCCGTGTTCTCTCGCTATAGGCGCGCCAATAGAACGGTAACGTCTATTATTTGTAGACTTCGTCTAGGCCACGCGTATAGTTCGTCTCTAGATCTAACTAAATTAAGGGTTAAAGATAATTCTATTTGTGAGTGTGGTTTCGAGGAAGGTTCTACGGATCATATTCTATTTAATTGCCCAAAATTTAATTACTCTCTATATGATATCTTTTCTCTTAATGTACAGCGTCCTGTTACTGCTTACTATACGTGACACTGGCAGATTATATTACGCTTGTAATCGCAAACTCAGGCCATTTATTATAAAAAAGACAAGAATGGGCATTTCCCTTTATCCATCATACAAATAGTACGTTGTACTGATCAATTGCCATCCCTACATTCCTTATGTATAAACTTAGGCGTTATAACAGACAGCAGATAATATAATCTATATATATAAAAGGACTTGTGCTGACTGACTGAGGTAAGACGCACTCAGAGCCGTAACCGCTGATGGTAGAAACGTAAAATTTGGGCAAATGTTTATTTTCATATTCTGGACATCCACTAAGAAGGGAATTTGAAAAATTTTAACCCTAAAGGAATGAAATAGGGGTTGAAAGTTTGTATGGAATTTTTTTTTAATCTGTACCGAATTTTTATAAAATTTGAAATTCAGACTCTTAAAAATATTTAATTAAACACGTGTTTCATGGTTTTTAAGAATTCACCCCCTAAGGATTCAAATAAGGGGTTGAAAGTTTATATGGAAAAATCATTAAATTGCCACCGAATTTTATAAAAATTTAAATTCAGACTGTTAAAAATATTTTATTGAACACGTGTTTCGTGGTTTTTTTTAGAATTCACTCCTAATAAGCGGGCGAAGCCGCGCGCGCCCTCTAGTTCATTATAAATTTATAATGTTCTAATCATTATTTATTTTCAACACTGACTGTTATTTATAATATTCATTATCTGCTATAAAAATGGCGTGTGGCGCCTCGGTTCGGCAATGATCGGAAATATTTCGTAGTTATTCGGCCTACATAGAGTTGAGCCAGGCCCCAAGATCAAATAAAATAATGATGGCGAACTTCACATCCATATAACCTCGCACAAATATGAGCTTTAACTCAATGGCAGAAAGGCCAAATATTACTTACATTAAAATATAGCAAATAATTAAAATTATTATTTTTTGTTTTATAACAGTCTGAACTTCGTTCATTTTGTCGTTGTATTATATTTAATTATTTACGTTGAAAATAATGCTTAAAATTTAAAAAATTGTTTTGATTACTTAGTTACATTGCGTAAGCGGAACTGGTGCGGTTTTTACGTAAAGTAATTTGAAAAACTTCTTAGTGTAAATTGTAATATTTTATCTTAGGATATTTGAAAATATTAAATATAAGTGTTTGTGTGTAGATCTATGTAAAAAAATTATTTATAAAATTATAATAATGAATAATGTCGCGGGCACGTAATTCTGCCGTTTGGAACTATTTTACTGTGGACAATATAATTAATAAAAAAGCAATTTGTAAATATTGTAAAAAGACACTATCGTACAAAAATACTATAACGAATTTAAAATTCCACCTCAAGCAAAAACATATATCAGTGTACCAAGAATTTTGTGATTCGGAATCTGAACGGACATCTGGTAATGTAAACAATAAATTAATTTTGCATGAGACTAACATACTCGGTGGTGTGTGTCCTGTGACCTCAACCTCAACTTCCTCAACCTGTGCATAAGCACCTTACATAGCAGTAATGACCACATTACCTAAGCAGTGACACTTTAGAATTTACAACGGTATTGATTCAATGTAGTGCACTTGAAGGATCCCATACAAGCGCCAATATTGCAGAAGAATTGAAGAAAATTACGGATTCGGGGAAAAAGTTAATTTTTTAGTGACAGATAATGTCACATATATGGTGAACGCATCAACAATGCTGAAATGGAATCATTTTGGGTGCTACATTCACAAATTGAATTTAATAGTCCAGGAAGGGTTGGCCATCCCCGATATAGAAACAACTATTTTGAAGGTACAAAAAACCGTAGCTCATTTTAAACGAAGCTCAATAGCCAAAGCCAAAAAAACAAATTATTAAAATATCAAGTCAACGCTCAAAATATTCCACAAAATATGGCCAAAACAATTGTCATATCCATTCCTACGCGTTGGAACTCTGTGTGCTTAATGCTACATACAGCGTTTCGCCGAGCTTAAGGAAGCATTAAGAGCAACGATTCCCAATTTAACAGCTAATCTACCCATAATACCATTAGAAAAATGGCGCTGCATCGACGAATTGCTCGAAGTGTTGAAACCTTTTTTTTCGATTACTGAAATGATGAGTGTCGAAAAATACCTTACAGCTAGTAAAGTATTTGTCGTTACACAGGGCTTAATAAATATTTATGACCAACTCATACAAAAATAATTTTATGGATCCATCAAAAAATTTATCAACGTCTTAAAAAAATGTCTTAGTGATCGATTTAAAGACATAGAACAAAATCAAACAATAGCATTATGCACATATTTAGATCAACGGTTCAAAGAATATGCATTTAAGGACAAGAATGCATTAGCGAACATCGAATGCATGTTATTAGAAAAAGCGTCTGAATTAGCTGAAGATGACGTTGACGTTACACCCGAACTCGAAGAAAATCCCCAAGCCGACATAAACTCACAATCAGTTTGGCTCGAGTTCGACACGAAAGTCAAATCTATAAAAAATCGTAAATTAGCCATGACCAAGGCAAATGAGGAAATTGAGTTATATAAAAAAGAAGGCATAATCGCCCTCACTGATTGTCCTTTAAAATGGTGGCGTGAGCGTAAAGCACTCTATCCTATTTTATACTCACTTTTTATAAGGACTTGTAATATAGTAGTGACATATGTGCCGTGTGAAAGGGCTTTTTTCTAAAAGCGGCTATTTGATTTCGGACAGACGAACAAGGCTTACATCGTCTAAAGTTAGCCAAATAATGTTTCTAAATGCTAATTAAAAAAGTTGAGTGGGTGTATATATTAGAAAATGTAAATATATGTAAATATCTAATTAAAATGTACATAAAATCAATGAACTTTTAACTACGCCTGAATGAGATTTAAGCTGTGGGTATAAATTGCCTATTAATTGTACAATTTACTATGATTAAGTTTACATAATAATAACACAAAAGTAATACATTCATTCAGACAGTCCTAAGCCTGTAACAAACAAGTAGGAAGGAAAGTTCATTGAAAAAAAATCTTATTTTTTTCAATCAAAAAAATCTTATTAAAAAAATCTTATTGAAAAAAAAACATATTTTTTTTCAATCATTACATTTTGAGAACTTGCAACACCGAAAAATAAATGCTTGCTTATCATATAACGTTAAACAGTGAAAATTTGTATCATTATTTTTAATATAATATAATATATATTATAACAGTTTAAAACAACAGTTAAAAAAATATCATATAATGAATAATTCATTATAAAAATATAACAGTAATGCCCAACACTAGTCAGTGTCAAGTTAATGCTACAACAACCTTACTATAATATCGTCGTTTATTTTACTTGGCACGGACCTTAAAATTATATATTTTTAATTTTTTTGTGTTTATTAAAATCAAAGTACGTTTTACTTAACGCAAAAACTAAACCGCTACACTAAACAAAACCTGAAATAGAACAATAACAGTCCATCTAAGTTATAAGAAATAATGACACAATTAGGTAAATGTCCGGATTCTGGAACATATGACGATAAACTATAATAGATGAGTCAAAATTAAAGAAATAAGGAAGTCACGCATTGGCTAAAGTGCAACGATTACGTTTACATGATTTTTAATCGGGAAAACGATAACATTTAAATTGGTTATTTTTCCCACTCTGGTAAGACAAAGAACGGCATTGAATTGCTGCGATTTAATAAATTTCAAGTACTGGTGGTAAATGGAAGTAGTATGGAACTACACAACCGAAATTGTGGACAGCTACTAACATTAAATAAAACACATGAGTTTAGTAGATAGCTACTTTATTTAAAACCATTATAAGCACAACTATGTTAACGATTTAATTCTAGGGTGCAAGTACGACAATCAATTTAACGTGCAGTTTCGTTTTAACGTTTATTTCGAAATTCATATATGTTAGTTTTAGGCAAGATAATAAAAAGAGCAAATTGGGCAAAATTAGACGGGAAGAAAGATCAGATGTCCTCTGCCCCAAATTGAGGACACAATAAAATTAATATGTCAAATAAAGTTATTATGTTTTTTTGAGTACATGTGTAAATTGTAATAAGCACACTAGGTATGTTGCGGCAAGTGAAAGGTATCCTAGCGGCAAACGCGAATACACTTGAAAAGCCCTGCAAATACAGTACTTCATTGGATGTTCACGAAAATATTTCAGTAGCTCACGCAAATTCGATCGTCGTCTTTCACCTGAAATAAATAATATAATAAATAATACCAATGAAATAAATAATAGTAAGATCTTTGGTTTTACACCGTACCACCTTTCATTTAAAATTAATTTATCAAGTTTAATATATAAGTTTTACTGTATTTTTTATAGGTCATAAATCGTCTGTACAGATATGTACTTAAGGACCTACGTAAAGAGCAATTTTATAAAAAAAAAACAACTAAATTGCTTACGTTTCTGTAAAAAAATAAAATTAAATAGATGTTTTTATTATTATGTTTTAAATCACTTTAAAATTGTTAGTAATGAGCATATGCAATTTAGTAGATTTTTTTGAAAAAAAAAAACCAACTAAATTGTATGCTAAAACTATTGTATGCCAAAACTAATGTAGCAGGGTAGGCAGAGGGAGGGGACACTTCGCTCCCCACTTTCCACCAAATTCCGAGGGCATCGCGTGCTGTGTGGCGGAACTCAACGCCACGATTTGCCCCGACATCAGAACAAATAAATCTAAAAGTTAAATATTTCATTTTCTTGAGTGGGAATCTAACACACATCCAGTCGTGTTACAGTCACACTCTTGTGCATCTGCGCCATGATTGGCTGATCGAATCAAATCTTTTTAAATATTTATTTTTCATTAACTTACAGGTACAAGTTATCATTCTGTCGGCGATTTGGATCTTTAGCGCATCCAGTTGACCTGTTATCATTTCCATCATTACTGATGGGTAAAATAAAACTGTATATTTATATACGAGTTGCAATAAAATAAGTATTGTTTCCAGGTCAAACTGAAATTCCTGTTGATTGAATAAATTAAATATTAAGTATTTTAAATGAAACTATTTTAACCGGATTAATCCCGTATATTTGGTATTATACATTTTTGGAAACCCGACGTTTCGAACACTTAGCAGTCGACTGTCTACAGTGTCTACCCGTGACCACGGACTACTGCATAATACCAAATATACACGATTAATCCAGTTAAAATAATTTCATTTAAAATGTGTAGATCGTGAAAATCGAAGAACTTATTAAATATTAAGTATTTTTCGTTCGTTATATGAAAAGACGGACTGATGATGAGATAGTTGATAGCAAATACTCGAAAAAATGTTTTGCCTGTCTTATATGGGTTATATTATTATTTTTTAATATGGGTTATTGATATTTTTATATTTCGTGAAGTCCCATTTAATTATATGAAGCCGTCTGAATGTTGTAGTTTTTTTGTTTATTGGGTTTTAAAATGTTTTAAGATGAAATTGTTTATATAATCATTTCTTTTAATTTTTGCCTTAAGGATTCTTTGGGACTTATAAGTCATAGGTTGCGTGATAAGCTTACTTCTGTAAGACAAAAATCGATTTAATACCGGCTTTTTTCCCGACTGCTAAGGAAGGGTTATGTTTTTCGCGCGTATCTTGTATGTATGTAATATTCTTTATTACCTCATATCTCCAGAACCGCTAAACGGATTTACTTAATTGAGGCATCGTTAGATTCGTATTAGCAGCCCAAGTATTCTTAGATAGGTGACGTTAAAAAAAAACAATCACGGCGGCTGTGGGACGCCATTGGACTCAGTGAAAAAAAAATTTCGCTTCGAATACCACAATATGGGTATCAAATTCAAGAGGATACCGTTGGGACCTATAAGTAATTCTTCAATCAAATCTTTACCAGAAACCCTTCGTAATTTAAAGAGGTCCCGACTGTTAATCCTAATAAACTGTTGGGCTTGTTTATTTTCTTTTTAGTTTTATGCAGTCGGGGTTTTTGTTTTTACAAATATTTTTTTATTACACCAAAGTTAAATTATGTAGGGGTATTGCACAATAATTAATATTATTTAAAAGTAACATTCGTAAACAAGCTATGTCAACTCCCTAAATATATTCGCTACGAATGCAATTGGGAAATTACTTTCCGCTATTGTTTTGTAACGTATAAACAATCAAATCTAATAGTATATATAGTAATATCCCCATGGTACGTACTCAACGTGGACCTACACAAAGATTTCGAATTAGAATCTCTCAAGGAATCCTGCAAACGCCTAGCCAAGCGCTACTACGAGCGTACAGATTGAAATTCCAACCCACTCATTGTCGAAGCGTGTAAGTACGCTTCTCATCCACACCCGCTTCTTTGACGCCCTCGTAGTGTCCCTCTGGATCCCGACGATTCAATTACTGTCGCAAACGCCCAATGTGTAGGCAAGGCCAGTTTTATCGAACGGTACGTCCACGCCTCGGCGCGACGGGCCCAACTCCCCCCTGATTAGCGATCGCCAACCCTTCACGAGCGTCCATAAAAGCTCGTACATTTTTTTAAGGGGCGAGCTACTCTCACACGGGTCTCACACGGGCTCCCAGCCTGGTGACGCTGTCAAGACCAGTCCAGGTCAACAGCAATAAAGCCAAGTCAAAAATAAAAAAGATGAGTTGAATTAACATCGTCGCGACGCTATGTCCCACATTGGAGACCACAACGTGGGGTATAATACACCCCGTAGGGTACCCCATGGTCGGCAGCACGACGTGATAGCCCAGAATGCCATAAGACATAGTACTATGAAACTAGCTCTACCTTAGCTACTTTTCATTTCAGTTCTATTTTCATATCTATTTTTATAAACCACGTAATCTGGTCAGCTAAGCCTTTTCATTAATAAGAGATAACTACTATAATTTTCAGTCAATTGTCATTCCAAAAAAAAATTGTGTTAGTTGTAATTGTTCAGAAAATCATACATTTATTATTTTTACTATTGAATAGTAAGTATAGTAGTGTAAGTAACACTAAACCAATGTTCTATTTTCAAAGGATTTGTCGTATTTTCTTTTTTAAAAATCATTCAAGTATCATCAGCAAATAATACTATCTCATGGTTCTTTTCAACTGGATATCGTATAATATTAATTATAATAAAATGAGATAAGAATTAAAATTGGCTCATATGGGACCTTAATACTGATTAATTTTAATTAAGAAAACGTATAAAAAATTAACGTAGCGAGATTTAAGCCCGCGCCTTTTTGGGCCGTCCAAAGAGGCGCGAGTTCAAATCCTACGTTCAAAATTTTTTACGTTTTCTTAATAAGTATTTTTCTTTCCTAAATGTGGAATAATAATTTAAAATATTTAAAAACCTCATACTGATTTTTGATCCATCCACATGTTTATGTGAACCTGTGAACTCAACTGAGGTCAGAAGATTAAGTACGAGTACACTTCCTCTTATACCGTAATGGTATAGTCAGTATATAATTTCTTGTATTAATTTAACTAATATTGTCTTTTCTCGATAGAATCTACTTATTACGTATGTTTATTTGGATTTTGTTATACAGGATGGGAGTGTCAGCGCTCCTTTTACGGAAACCACATATATAGTAAAATATTATATATAGTATATAAACAGTTTAGACGTAGGATATTTTTTCATTTCACGATGTTTATCCATACCTGTACGATGTTTCGTGTGAGGCAGTTACGCACAGATGCCAATAACATAAACACATCTACTACAAAAATACTACTAAAGGTTAATACATTTTGAACTTTGCCGCCAATAACTACGACTCGATTTCGGAATGAGGCGTATGCGGTGGTTTCTTTGATAGGTTTATGTGTGCGTGCGTCATTCTTGACAAAT
>JAATLQ010003880.1:0-13128 GCA_013421005.1 Heliconius erato x Heliconius himera | reverse complement strand
GCAAATTTCTTTAATCCTTTATTTTAATTAGAGTCTCCTGGGCCCATAACCTATTAGAATATTGGTTATTAATTAAAACGATTACTTGTGGACACTTATTTATTCTCTTAGAGATATTTAGTACAGCCATTTGCAAGAACACTTAGTAACAATAGACTAAACAAAATTATAGACCAATGCCATAGATAATTTTGCTACTTAATATGAAATAGTTAAATTAAACTTTCTTATATCTAATAAGCTTACTCCAGATTTCCTCAACCGGCCTTGCTATTTGCGAGAAAAAAAGGTAATTTTAAACTTACTAACTTAACTTACTTGCTTAACTTACTTGCTTAACTTAATACTTACCACCATACTTATGACCATAAGTACTTTCGCTTATTTTTTAGGATAAGATCTATGTCAGTGGCGTTTTGCCTGCGTCGACCTATAGTCATAAGGATTATTTTATTTTTGTATCGAACCATCCATTACAAACCACATATATACAAACGTCATGCCACTTCATTTTAACTTTCTAACGACACACAGTTCCTACGCACTCACTATTCACCAAACTTCCACCGAGAGAGCCAGACGCTTACCACTCCTCACACTAGAAGAAGTGTCTTCTTTTATTTATTTTCTCTTCTTCGTCTCCAACAGTCTTTATTTTTATTAATTAAAAAAAAGTTTATATTGCATAAGCAGGAAGTAATAAATCGTTATTATTTATAAAGTAAATACACAATTTGTTTATTCCAGTTTAACTTTTAAACTTGCTTCAGTCACCTCCTGATCCCTTACTTAACGAACGATAAGTAATCATTTAACCAATTAGACCTATTTTAGAGACCAGTTGTGGCGCAAAGGCACAAAGTGTGACTGTAAACCTAAAAAGGTTTTTGAATTGTTCAGAAACATAAAAATGTTTTCATTTTTTCTTCTTCCTAAAATAAGATTGTAAAATAAAATTTTAATTCTACAGTTAATTATGTTTTATTTATAGTTCAGAAAATTTATTTACTAAAAGATAGAAGAGAAAGAGAGAGTTCTTACAAAAAATGTCATATAATTGTATATTCCATCCATATCTTTACAAAAATATTCAAATTTAAAAGATTTGATTTTAAAACGCAATTATTCACTACACCTTTTATTTAGTAATTCGTGTTACCAGTTCGCGGCTTCGCCTGCATTACAGAACTACATCATAATTCATGTACTAACTGCATTTCTTTTATTTTCTAATAATATTACAATTTTAAAAACGGACATAGCAAACGTTAGCAAACGTGTATAATAGGGGAAGATGTAGGTAAAAAAGACTATAAAAGCAATGGAATTTTGTCAATCGAGGGCGGCTGCTTATTGGCAACAACCCTTATTGGAAGTTAAGTCGTTTGAAGTATGGTTTTTCACTGTATTGCAATAATTTAGAAACACATAGACGACATGTGTTTGTAAACTTAAAAAAAAAGTTAACCGCTTCCGAATTCTACCTCTATATCTATTAAAAAATATATATGTCAACTCAACACAGCAGTTATTTATAGCAATTTTGTTGAACATCATTCTTTAAAATAGCATTACTGTTATATTCATGAATCTATTTCAATAAAACAAACACTAAGTGTTAAAATAATCAATTAAATTTACTGATTTAATTGATTCACTTTCGTAAATTTGTTGACACTAATCAGGAACAGCTTAACCAAATTGTTTCTGAGATTAGCATTAACAAACTCACAGACAAACAGACAATTTTTTAAAAATAATTGTTTTTGGCTCCATTACTTTGTTAAATGCAACCATTAACATTTTTTTCCATGTACAGACACCGAACCGCTACGATTTTGTTATAAATATGGAATATCCATCACAAATACTAGCGATAAAATATTATACAGAAATAACTATTTGTAATTTTATAGCGATCTATATTTTTTTATTAATCGACTGTGATAAGTCAACAATTATGGACCAACAGGCGAAGGAGGCTTCGCCTTTTGCTCGCTTCGTTTGCCAATTACCGCTCGCTTCGCTTGCTACAATGATAAAGACAAATTTATTACTAAATTTATTAATACATTGTAAACAATATTTTCAGATTCTGCCAATTTTTCTTGAAAAAAAGAAAGAGAAATCGAATAGCAAGTAGTGTCTCTGAATAGGAGAGAATTGATAAAGTAAGACAGGCTAAAAACCAAGAGAGTGGATTTAATTCTACTTCTAACAAAATAAATTAATAAAATGTTTCATACATTTATTATTATTACCTATCAAATCAGTCCACTCAAACTATGGAAGCAAATCCTAAAGACTATTAACTGAAATCCGATTATTGATACAACTATGATTGTATACATGCCTTAATATTCAAGAATGTACAGGCAACTAATATTTTGTTAACTAATAATTATTTACCAGTATTTTTTTCAGCTTCACCCTGTATCCTCCTCACAGCAGGATAGGTAGAGGGAATCTAGTGTTGAGACTCTCTGTTTCCTATTTTCCGCCGAATTCGGGAAGCATTGTGTGCTGAGTGGCGGAACTCTACGCCACACTTTGCCTCGACACCTGAGCGAATAAAATGGAAATATAAATGTAAATAAGTATTTCACTACCACGAGTGGGGATCGAATCCACAGCCAGTGCAGTGCAATGAATGATGCAATGAAGAGATACAATGGCAGGTACTAGCAAGGATGTTACGGTGAGAATGAATAAGAACGTGTTCAGCTGGTTTGGGGGCTGGTAAGAGAGATAGGAGAAGATCTTCGAAAACACAGTATCAAAGATACTGGAGGAAGGTTAAATAGAAAGCATAAGGACTCAGCGAAGGTCATGAAGAGGTTGATGACAGTGGACGAGGCGAAAGAGGTCAGCAGAGACCGTAGCGTTTGGCGCTCCGTTATCTCTGACTATTCCACTGAGGATACAGCGTGAAGGTTAGTTACAATTTATTTTTAATTCTGTATTTCGTGCATATGAGAATAAGCAGATGGAATCTGATAGCCTACATTAGATTAAGCCTCCGTTCTTGTTAAAATACTTCTGTTCCCCATTTTCAACCAAATTACGTGATTAGTGGTGAAACTCTACGCAATACTTTTCATCGTGTTTTCAGTCACACGAATGTGTCCCACAAGAGATCTTTTTCTTCTTCCTGGCATTTGCGGGGGTCTGTATTCTTTCTCAACCTACTCCACTTTCCACGAATATGGTGGTCTCAAGAGAGGTACTTAGTAACATAAGACGTGCTAGAGGATTGCTTTAATGATCTTCTGCATAAGATATATTGTTATGGTACTCCAAACTCCACTTTGGGCTCTATCCGTTGTGTTTTACCTTACCTGTGAACATAAAAATAAGTAATCATAAGAATATGTAATCAACCAAATGTCTATAAATTTTCACTTTTGATTTTTGATTTAGATTTTTTTTCTTTATTTGTCCTAGGTCCTAGAGAGGTCCTAAATAGTTATAGCTTTTGGTTACGCGGCAAATTTCATACATAATGCACCTAAAGCAATACATAAATATTTATATCTTTTGACTGCGCGAAGAAACGAAAATATAAATTTTAAGTAAATATTTCATTTTCTCGAGTGGGGATCGAACACACAACCAGTCGCGTTTACAGTCACACTTTATTGCGCCTTTGCGCCACTAGCCTCTAAAAATTAGAAGTAGCACGAAATATAATCTATACTATAATGAAACAGTAAAAAAATATACAATGCTATGCAAAAATATATGGTGTCGCTGAACTTTATTTAGATTTTTAAAGGATTACAAATGTTAAAAATTAAGCAAAAATCATTATATTTTTCTTTTATCAGAGATTATAGTGGCCAGTCGTGGCGCAGCGGCACGATGTGTGACTGTAAAACTGACTGGTTGTGGGTTCGATCCCCACTCGAGGACTTGAAATATTTACTTAAATTTATATTTCCATTTCTTCGCTCTGGTGTCGAGGCTAAGCGCGGCGTTGAACTCTGCCACTCAACACGCAATGCCTCCAGAATTTCGCAGAAAGTGGGGAACGGAGTGTCTTAACACTAGGTTCCCTCTGCCTACCCTGATGTGTGCGGGATACAGCGTGAAGCGTTATTCGTTGCAATATATAATTTTTAACGTAACTTTAAACGCTTCAAACTTTATGTAAATGTGGGAAATGGAAGTGTTAATGGGGAACGTAGTGTATTATGACTACTCTGGTTCCCTGTGCCTACCCTACTATGTACGCTATACAATGTAAATCTAGAAAAAGAAACAATTTCCATTTACACTATCCCCGATTTACTGTAAAACAAAAATATTAATTATATTGATATTGATAGTTCCTATACGTTTTTCATTAACTTCCATGTTGTTTAGATTCTGCCATTAAATATCTAAGAAAGCTGAATATTATTTATCAAATCATTGTATTAAGAACGCGCCTGTACATGAAATATTCACAGGAAGTTTTTTAATTATATCGTATTGGGTATATTATCATAATAAAATTATAATACTGTTTACATTTTGTGAGTAAACTTCTTTGCTGTGTTTGTTGAATACATTTAATTTTATGAAATTAAATTTAAAAAAAATGGGCGTATTTTGATTGTGTATTTTATTCAATGTTTAATCAGGCCTAAGGGTTCTTATAAACTGATTATTTAGTGTTAGACTCATTTTTTAAAATTAATATAAAACCGGACAAGCGTGAGTCGGGCTCGCCCACCGAGGGTTTCGTACAATTAGAGATTTCAAGCTTTTTCTGATATTCAAGCTTAGCTTAGCCAGAGCCCTTTCATCTGATACTTCACTTGACCGCGGCTTTAGTACTCAATTTTGTCCCCCTTTTAAAGCCTTTATGGAACCTGTTGTTAAGGCACTCAAAAAAATCTCTAGTAAATTATGCTTCCTAATTTGTTTGCTTCAATTTTGTTAGTACCCTGAAATTTATTAGGTCTTCATGGCGGTGCGGTACAGCGACTGCCTGTAATGAGGACGGGTGTGAGTTCCAATTTGACTCGCGAGAATTACTAAATTGCGTTGAGTTCCATTCGACACCTAGTGTCTGAAAAAATGAGTGGAAAATGGTGAACGTTGTGTCTTAACACTATTAGTAGATTCTAGGCTTCTACCCTGCAACATACAGGGTACAGCGTGAAACTAAGGAAAATAATAGAAAATATTATTCATATAGCTTATAATATTCTTATCACTATTACAAGATAACATTTGACTTTGAACTGATACCCACTACTTTAATTCCAACTTACTATTACAGAAAAGTACTTATAACCATTGGTATTGGTATAATATAATACCAAATTTCTATTATAGCGTCAAGCATTCTACATACCAACTCTAAAACATACATAATACCCAGTTAATCTAAAATTAATTGCTTTAGATATGTCTATATCATATTAGCCCTAATTTAATAATGTCACTCCACATGCTACAACTGCATATAATTACAAACAATTTCATTGAGTAAATTATTTACCTGCCATTGATGATATCAATATTGGTGTTTCATACAAATATTTAAAAGATAGAACTTTTTTTTGTTATCATATGTTGAATGTTGGCGTTGGACTAGTTTGGATGGTTGTGAGTTCGATTTCGATTCGAAGGAATGTGTTATTTTCAGCTCTGTTAACAAGCCAAAACGCGGTGTTGATTTCCGCCACACATCGAGTAATATTTAAAAAATTGGCAATTTTGAATTGAAATAAAAAAGTCGGTTAAATGCAAGTACGACTCGCAAACCAAGGCTTCCATATCAATTTCATAATAGTAAGTCAAAGGGAAGTAGTACTTCAAAAGTTGACAAAGTTTCTTAACTTTGTCAACTTTTATATATTGAACTTACTAATTTGAAATTGAACTTACATTACAGGCATATGCACTCATTTTGTATGAAATACACTACAAAGATAAATTTGCAATGTATCTTTTAATGGCGTTGACTTAGATCTTTGATATTTTTCTGTGCTACAAGGGACCATAAACTTTTAGCTTGATATCTTCATGTGATCTTGAACAAAGTAAGTCTATAAGGTTTTTGTTTTTACCTTTCGAAGTATGGAACCGTAAAAACAATGAAAATAGTATATCGTCCAAAAATGGAATCCTATAAAGCATAAAACTATTTTTTAATACGAAATATATATAATATTGTTAGAAATCGGAAGCGGTTATCGTTTTTAAAAAAAACACGATAAAAACACATATCGTCTATATGATTCTAAGCTATTTTGAAAGAGATACTATATAATTGCAATAAGTGATATGTATCACCTACTAACAATACTTCACACTAGTTTCCTTCCAATAGGGGCCGTTGCCTATAAGCAACTGCCCCCGATTGACACAATTCCACTGCTTTTATAGTTATTTTCACCTAAATCTACCATCTGAGTGAGTGAGTTCCGTATGAGTTCGCTAACAATATATAATTCCGAAGTTGTACAGTTATGTTTAAGAAAAGTGATCGATCTCTACTCCAAATCCTGCAAACAAAATTACCAAGATGTGAAAATATCAAATAAAAGCCATAAAACGTAATAAAACGCCCGCTATAAAATACTCAATCGCATCCATTTCCTTCCAACTCTCTTTATATTAGAAAAAATACCTGCATCCTTGAAATGTACAAACAATTATACTATTAATTAGCTTCACGCTATATCCCGCACACAGCAGGGTAGGCAGAGGGAACCTAGTGTTAAGACACTCCGTTCCCCACTTTCTGCCGAATTCTGGAGGCATTGCGTGTTGAGTGGCAGAACTCAACGCCGCGCTTAACCTCGACACCAGAGCGAAGAAAATGGAAATATAAATTTAAGTAAATATTTCAATCTCCTCGAGTGGGGATCGAACCCACAACCGGTCAGTTTTGCAGTCACACCTCGTGCCGCTGCGCCACGACCGGCCTCAACTACTAGATTAAGGAAATTTTTAAATGCTAAAATTAACTATTATAATTGTTTTTATAAGGTTGAGAACCAACGTTTAGAAAATATATACCACCGCAGCCTTTTTTGTAGATTTTTTAAAAGACAATATTTTTGTAAAACATTGTTTATATATAAGCGTTCAGAAAGTCCATTTTAAATTATGTCTTCTTAAAACAATTTAATTTCTTGTTTCCTAGCGACGGTTGTAATTGACATGTCAGACAATAAATTGCATATCTGCTATATATCATGCTGTATCCCACACACCGCAGGGTGGGCAGAGGGAACCGAGTGTTAAGACACTCAGTTCCCCACTTTCTGCCGAATTCTGGAGGCATTGCGTTGCAGAATTCAACGCCGCGCTTGTCCTCGACACCAGAGCGAAGAAATGGAAATATAAATTTAAGTAAATATTTCATCTCCTCGAGTGGGGATCGAACCGACGACCAGTCGGTTTTACAGTCACACATTGTGCCCCTGCGCCACGACTGGCCTCATGTCATGATTTTATTTTACAATTATTAACATATAATAAATTTTCATAAAATTCAAAGGCTAGAAATGGAAAGAACCATTATTTATCACCACGCCAAGAAATACTGAGGAGACAATGATTTGTATTTTTGCAAACTCGACAATGGGGGCAGTTAGCTTCACAACAGCCATCATTTATTGTAAGCAACCCTAAAACTGAACTAATTGGTTCCTTGATGGCTGCCCATTCATTTCGAATAATTGTATAAGGCTCTCTAAAGGTAATCTTTACAATGAACAAATAAGAAGTAATCAACTGTCTATTAATCCTATGTATTTGTAGTTATGTACGAATAGATGTCTAATACTTTGTTACTAAGTAAAGTAAAAACGCTTGAAAGAAGTTTAAAATCGTAATTTACATACTAGTTACTTAGATTCCGCTATTTTACATTTGAGGTCAATTTCATATTTTAAATTATTTTTGGTATATGTATGAACTCAATTTAAGGATTTGTTCTTTATTTTAGAATGAACATATTAAATATTTTATTTCCTGGACTGGGAATCGAAGTCACAACCTGTTCTTCATAGTCGAGATTTTGACCTTGCGCCACGATATGCCTTAATAATAATTCCTAATTATAGATAAATGTAACTAGATACAAATTTATAAGTAATTTTATCTTACCAGTATACTTATACATATTAGTATTTGCATTTAAAGTAAAAATAATTTAACTTAGATATTTTTTATGGAACAAATGAGGCAAACAAGCATACGGTTCACCTGATGGTAAGTGATCTCCGCCTCCCACGACCCCGTAGCACCAGAGGAGCTACAGGTACGTTGCCGGCCACTTACGTGAAAACAGAGTTTTTATACGAAGTTTCCATGTCGATACGAAATGGATCGTGTAAACCTAGAGATACTTCCACAGGTATTCTATTCTGTATTCATGCTGGATTCGCATGGAAGATCATTCTTACAAAATCAGTAAGAATTTCGTATAAAAACAGTAGTGGAGTGTCACGTATACATATGGGGAGGATAATAAGGCTTATAAGATTATTACGTACTGGGCGGTTAGAATGTTTGCCGGCAGGTACGAGTCAAACGGTTCCCCAGAACGCACCCCATGATAAATGCAGTAAAGAATGCGCAGCGAGAAGATATCTCAAGGCTAAAGTGTAAAGCCATTTACAGATTATTGGAATCCCAACGATTCAAATGGATCTACTTTAAATGCGATCAAATATCTCAGTCTTTACCAACTGCTATTTTAAAAAAATATAGAAAACAACACCTTAATAATATTATAATACTCTTGTAATAATTCTTACGAACTACATCTTTATATTATAAACTTTATTCACAGAATAGACCTCGACAAAGTTTTGATTAACAAACTCTCAAATAAACCTAAAATGTGGACGCAACTATGTAAACCTACCTAAACAATAGAAGTGGATATCCCGCCGCGTAGCCGCTATTGTTCCAAGCTACGTGGGCCATTTGAATTTTGATGATCAATCTTCGTAGCTGAAGTTTACAATCTTAAACTTGACCATTTTCTTGAATTTTAAATATTATATTCATAATACAATGTTTATTATTTGAAATGGTTTTTTTTGAACAATCAATATCTGTCCTTTTTATAGGTTCACGCTTCCAGTTCCTTTTTTCTTCTTCTTATTCTCATTTCCCATCCTTATTCTCATTTACTCTTTTGACTTTACGTTTTGGTGGTCATCAAAATCGTAATGATTCGTACGTCAATCAATTTGTCCTAATTTTACGATTATCTTTAATGATAACAATAAAAATTCACCACAGCTGCAAACAGAAACCATTTTTAACATATATTTCTCTATAGTGTAACATACTCTCTATTTTACCGTACATTCTCCTTTATATATTACATTCTCCAATCAACGTGACATTGGCGAAGTGATTAGTGCTTAACTGGCACGCCCGGAACGCAGTAAATAAAGAACAAGAACAACAACAATGTCCACAGTGTGTGGGTGGGTTATCTACTTAAATTTTATAGGGCTCCTTATGGAGATTTAACTGGGTGAAGAATGAGTCCCGACTGATAGTATTCCTATTTTGCAAAAAGGTATGTTTTGATTTAGTTAAAAATTAAATCAAAATTAAATCAGCTTCCGCCGCTGTATCCCGCACACAGCAGGGTAGGCAGAGGGAACCTGGTGTTAAGATACTACGTTTCCCACTTTCTGCCGAATTCTGGTGGCATTGCGTGGCAGAACTCAACGCCGCGCTTAACCTTGACACCAGAGCGAAGAAATGGAAATATAAATTTAAGTATCCACAACCAGTGGGTTTTACAGTCACACCTCATGCCACTGCGCCACGACTGGCCTCAACTTTTGATTTAGTATGTGTCAATTATAAAACTATTTCAATGATGTTCTATTTCAAAGGTGTTCAGCTTTATTTTTAATTAAACTCTAATCTATAGGGCTTGTTTATTTTATTTTTATTCTTTAGTGGTGCGATTTTTTTTTTGTTTTATGCTTAGCTTAGCTTAACTTACCGCTTTATCCCTAGAGAGGTAGTGAGAGAGAACGGAGCGTCAAACGCTACGGTTATTTTATGCAGATTTATAATAGAATATTAGCAACATATATTGTCATTTGTTCTACATAAGAAATACCTGACTGACTGAGGTAAGACGCACAGCCGTAACCGCTGTGCGTAGTAACGTGAAATTTGGACAGATTTTTATAAAAAATTAAATTCAGACTGTTAAAAATATTTTATTGAACACGTGTTTCGTGGTTTTTTAGAATTTACCCCTAAGGATGCCAATAAGCGGGCGAAGCTGCGCGCGCCCACTAGTACTTTAATAAAGATTTTTAGCAATTACCCACCACATTCTGTTTGAACAGAAATTAGAAACTACAAGAAGTTAACGCATATATTTATTGATTTTATTTACCTATTTATGATACTCTTAAACTCAGAGATTTTTCCGTTCAATTTGGTTTCCGCGAATTGTTTTTGTATTTCATATCGAAATATATTTTATTGTAGATATACCTATAGCTGGGTCATGTCTAATTTTAGATACACGTTCCTAGCGTTAACTTAAGCTAATGTCCTTATAAAACTCTCTGTATTTACTTATTTTTTTAGCTCCACACTGTATCCCGCACATAGCGGAATAGGCAGAGGGAACCTGGAAAAATGGGCAACGGAATGTTTTAACACTAGATTGACTCTGCCTACCCTGTTATATGCAGGATACAGCGTGAAGCTTAAAAAACATCCAAATTATGTATTAAAATTATTATATATTGTTTAAAAAAACACACCTGTATATTATTTAAGAATTTTGTACATATTTCCTTACAATAAACGAAATGTATTCATACAATAGCATCTTTCCGGGCTTGTTGTGACCTGAATTAATAAAGATAAAAGAAAAAACCCCTGCCTTTTACGTAAATGATAATGAGAAAAAAAATTCAAAGGAAATTTAATATAACATACGTTATTAAAATCACTTTGTTGTATCTTGAACATGTCACATAATTATTATAATAAGGATCGTAACAAAAGCGAATTAAAAATTCTGCATAATATGAATTTAATTATTTTTATAATATAAAAGGTGCTGTATATACCTATAAAAGGACGGTCATTTGAAAAACACTGGTATTACAAGTTTTTATTTAAAAAATCAGCTTCACGCACTTTCTCGCAAAAATCTTTATTTATTAATCTAAATTTGTTTAAGTCATTTAGATTTATGTAAACTGTACTATATTATATGCCACAGAGGTTTGCCAGTCGTGGCGCAGAGGTCCAAGGGTGCGACTGTAAGTGCGACGGTTGTGGGTTCAATTTCCACTTGGAAGAATGAATTATTTAATATTTAAATTTCCTCGCTATGATAACGAAGAAAAGCACAGCATTGAGCGCCGCCACTCAACAAGAAAAATAGAGAACGGAAATAGCTAAATAAGAACGAAGTGTCTTAACACCAGGTTCCCAGTTCCGCTCTACCTGTTAAAACTGGTACTAAACGCTCAACACATCACAAACGCAATAAATCATTGGACAGTAAGTAGTTTTAAAGGCTTTCAGTGGTTTTCCAGGCTGGGCTTTACCAATCACATTGGGGCTAGCAGGAAATTAATCCGCGTGTTTCGTTGCCAAACCTGTCGAGTGCGTTTACATACGTTTCAAGTGTGGCCATATTAGTTTAACATTTGAAGCTCTTATATGCCAACACCATTCACACAAATATGACCTTTAGTTGTAACAGAATAGGTGATATAATTCCACTTAAATATTTGAGTTTGGGAGTCAAACAGCTCAGAATTATTGAATCTTCCATACAATTATCGTTTATCAGTTGGATACGCGGATATTAGGCAAGTCTTTGTAATTTGGTATTACACTTTGATTGTGGACCAATTGGATATTGGTTTTCGCCGTTAGTGCTGAAGGTATTGGGTTAAATCAGCTTTGTGAAGTATTTGAACTGTGGACCTAATAGGAAGGTCAGATTTGCATGTATAAAACGCTTAACAAAGCCACGCTACTAAAATTATTTAGTGTTTAATGTATTTATTATTCATACATCTATGATTATACAAAATTTTTGACATTGGTTTTTTGTCGTTGTGTCAAAAGTGTATTTTGGTGATTTTAAAATAAACGCGTTTTAAAAAAAATAATAAGTCAGCTTCACGCTGTATTCCGCACACAGCAGGGTAGGCAGAGGGAAGAGCGAATTCTGGAGGCAACACGCAATGTGTTGAGTGGCAGAACTCAACGTGTTTTTTCTAGTGCATAAAATTACTTACACGATTGTATTTCTGTTTGTCCGGGCTAATTACCGGAATAGCTCAATCGAATTTTATGAAATTAATACTGAAAGATAGAGGAGGTTATATAAAGAGCAACGTACTAGTATAAGCTACATTTTCCGATATCGACATGTAGACTTCATACACTCGAGAGGTTCTTAAAATATCATTAAAAAGCGTTAAAATACAACAATTTATGCATTTATATGATAAGGTCACGCGTAAACGTTTTTCATCGAGCACTGTTGTATTTTACATATTGGGCGTTGAATATGAAATATATTATAATAATTAAACTTATTTTTTTTTCGGACAGAAAGAAGTCCCGAACACTTCTTTATGTAAAACGATTGTCAAAATATTTGAATAATATTTTAAAACTAGCGACCCGCTCGCGGCTTCGCCCGCTTAACTACTGAATTATTCATGTCATGTACCTATGTTTGCAAAACACTTAAGATTACTAATGTGAAAATTATTTAAACCTTAATGCAACCCGCATTTTCGTAGTTCCAATAAGGATGTTCCAATTGTTTAAAAAAACACACTTAAACAAATGACACAAACAATAGAAAACTTTAACGAAAGAAATTATAAACAACAGACTACCTACTATTCTCTTGCCCAAAAATACTTAAACGAAAGATGTAACCAACTATGTCGCGTTGAAATACATTATAATTATTGGATAACTCCAAAATACGTGCAATCGCTTCTAAATTAACTTTGCTATAGAGCCAGGCGCAGAATTGAAGCATTCTCTCGTCCATCTCCGTAGTAGCTCCGAACGACATCTGGGCGTTGACACAGTATGAAATTGGAAGGATTATCAAATGCCATCTAGGCGGTCAACTCAGTCAGG